>QANX01006453.1:0-31844 GCA_003254975.1 Ochetophila trinervis
GAATAATTTTTGTGATAAATGGACAATTGGAGACGCACGCGTCACCAATTTAGGTAAATTTCGCGACAAAATTTTGTCGCAAAAACTAATAATTGGAGACGTTAGTGTCGCCATTTGTGGGGATAATTCCCGCCAATTGTCTCTATATTGGCGACGTCAGCGTCGCCAATTGTTTAATATTTGTGACGCACATTATCCGTCTCGAATATTTTTCACTTTCAGCGACACCCTTTTCCGCGACACAAGATATTACGTCGCCATTTACAATTTGCAACGCTATTTTTGTGTCGCCTATTAGAGTTTTTGGCGTAGTGGCCACACAGTATTGATATGTCAATTGAGATATGCTTGTTATTACATGCGCTATTATGATATAATGTCATCCTCTGCTATGAACATGTGTCGGGAGAGAGATGATGAAAATCCTGCCATGACGTATTTGAGATGCTGATCCGTTGTGATGAGTTATACCCCATCCCCCCCGCCTATGACGCCATCAGGATGCTGAGGGTCACACGACACGATACTAGAGTGTAGTACCAGCTTTGATATATGATTATTGATTTATAGTTTAAGATTGGTTTTCGAATTTATGGGATGACGCCCATTTATTGATTTTACGGGTTGTAGCCCATCGACTTGGTATTTTATGAGATTATGCTCAACAAAATGAATTTAAATGTTTTATGGAATTTATTTATGGTTCTGGTGATTGATCTACGATTTTAAGTGATTATGTTAAATTGTGCTTTTGCCCCTAAATCGTGTTATAATGATTTAATGATTTTTGGAAATAAAGCTAAGGGTTTTGTGAAATTATTTTCAAAAGGGGAACTTTTCAAAGAGTGATGTGAGGTTTGAGCGTAAGAAATTTTACCTACTGGACATTTATTTTGTAGTTATTTAGGAGCACTCATTAAGATATTCCCTCAGGTCCTAGCTGCAGGTTCTCATGAGCTACCATCGGCATTGCATCCGTACTTAGCTTCTACTACTATTTATGGTTTATCTAATAGACTCTGCACTTTTCTTCTGTTTACTTTCGGATTGTATTATTTATAATTTCTACTTATCTCACTTAGTGGCTTTGACATCCCACCTACTTTCCTAACTGATTTGATAGTTTTTTATGACTATCAGTAAATCGTTGCGATGCATGCTTTATTCATAAATTATATCTTCATTATTGATTACTTGTTTAATAAACCCTCTTTTAGAGAAGGATCCTGTCAGCTACCCCGAAAGGTTCTGATGGAATCTTGCTAGGCGGGGCTTCTTTGGATAATCTGAAGGGATTCCAAAATGGATCCTGTCATGAGATGTCCCTAACATGCTTTTCTTAGTCATCTCATTTCAATTATTATTATTGTTGTTGTTGTTGTTGTTATTATTGATTGATTGTGTAACCCTTTGAAATTTTAAGTGTGACACCGAAGTCTTAAATTAGCCTTAATTTATTTTATAAAACTTTTACAAGTAAATATATACATATTTTGCATTAGAATTTTTAATTTCTACAAGTTATTTATTTAAATTACAATTTTGGTCTAGCATGGGCATTTTATTAAAGAGTCTGGAAGGGGTAAAAAGGTATTTCCATATAATTACTTTTCAAATTTTGAGTTTACCCTTAAAATTTCAAAAACTTTAGTTTTAAATTGAGGAGAATTTTGGAAAAGATAGAAAATACTACATAAAGCACCCTCACCTCTCCCATTTTGGGTAGACACCATTTCTTACATCCCATTTTTCTTTATGTTTTTCCACCATGGCTGAACCTATCAAGTTCACTTCTTCCAAAATTTAATCTTTGACTTGTGTGATTGCAAATTTTTTATCATCTCCCAAACAGTTCAATCTCCTATGAAAAAGAATAAAAGTTACAACACTGGTGTGGTACTTGCCAAACACATTCCGACGCTCAAGTCAGTATTCAAAAGATAATGTATTTAATAGATCAAAGAGTAATTCTTGTGTAAAAATAGTTTCTGTGTGTTTCCGAATAGTTTCAGAATAGGTAGCAAATGGTTTACCTTTAAGCTCTCACCTCTTATTTATACCTTGCATTTGTGATGTCATTATGAATTTGTAATTTTCCATTGAATGCTCTTGATGATAATTAATTCCCATGATTTCCGAATTAATTGTGTTCCGATCGGTTATAATTGGCGCTTCACCTCCTTTTAGCAGGTTAGAATGCTTCAGAAGTGGCGTTTGAGCTTCTTTGACACGTATTCAAGATGCCTCGACTAGTTATAAAGGAGTCACGTGTTCAAGGTACCTCGGATATTTTATACTGAGACACTTTAGTTGAAGCCTCGGACTTTGATCAGCCTTTCTTGTCTTGGAAATATGTCTCGAAAAATGTTGTCTCAGCCTTTCTTACCTTCATCTGTTGCCTCAGACACCTTCTTCATTCCTTTATGGCTCAAACTTTCAAGCCACCTGGTACGCTCAAAACTTCACAGTAACTATGTAACATCCTGTCCCGAGAAAATATTGGAAATTTCTCAGAGTTGACCGAGTTTGATCGCGCGAGGGGCTTAGGGTTGACTTTGTGTGTGAGCGTGCTATGGCTTTGACCATGGTACCGTTGTGTAGAGCTAGTCGGTACGAGTCCGTAGACTAGCAGCACGCTTGATTTGGAGTTAAAACCGAGAAGTTATGACTGGAAGAGTGTGAGGGGTATTTTGGTAAATTGCTGTGATAGGGCAAAATGACCATTTTGCCCCTGCCTTTATCAATTTTAAATTCCAGAAAGTTCTAGAATTTGGAGGAGGACCCGACGCTCCCCCCTACGCCAGCCGCCTCTCCGACCGCCTCCCCTGTTTCGCCGGCCACGGCCATTTTCTGGCCAGATCAGGCTAGAAATTACCCGGAAAACAACGCCGCCGACCCCCTCTTCTCTTTGGCACCGGTGGTTCACCGTTGAGCAGCTCAGTTCACCGGAAATCACAAGAAACCCGGTCAGCCTTTGTCAGCAAAATGCCCGATTCCGGCAGAAATCGGACAACCCAGGCCGGAATTTAACTGGAGAGGAAAGACGGCCACCTTCTTGTTCTGACCCAGCCACCGGAAGCCCAGGAAATAGCCCGATTGCCGGTTTGAAGCTGAGGACCGTCGGTGCCTTGGTGTGATTGCCGGATTCCGGCGACTACCGACCGGTCTGCTGCTCGGGAAAGACAGCCCGGACCCCCTTTTTCTCTTCCCCACCGGTTTTTGGGCTGAAATCCGCCGTGAATCGCCGAAAATTGGTATAGAACAGCGGGCCCGATTTCTCTCCAGTCGCCGGATTCCGGCGGTTTCTGGCGGCGAAACGGGTCCTTTCCCCCTATTTTGGACCTGTCGAAGCTGGTTCCGGTGTCTGTTTGTTCCGAAGCTCGCTCTTGTGGATGGTGCATTAAAGGGGTGCTCGGCCAGGGTTTTCCGATCATTTTTCGGCCACCACCGGCGGCGGTTGGACGAGGTAAGTTCTCAGTTGCACCCTACTCTCCGCGAGCTTCGTTTCGATATATAGTTTATGTATTATAGTTGAGTATCAGAAATTATCCGAGTTTAAGCGGTATTGTTAATAACTGTTAAATAGAAATTGTGATAAATTGGTGATTACTGTAGATCGAAATGAAATGTCGAGAATACAATATAGGATGTGGGTTTGTGACCGGGTGTCGTGGTTAGTGGTAATGATTACAGAATGTATTATATAGTTAATTTGCCGCGAGTGCGAATTATTGTGTAGAATTTATATATTGGGTTATGGTTCTCTAGAATAGATGATTATGTGGCTTTATTTATGAGGATTTGATAATGTGACTAAAATATGTGGTTATCGAAAATAGTGACGAATATAAATAAATATATATATATATGCATATTATATGATCAGTGGGCTGTTTAGAAACTTGATTTGATTGTGCTGAATTAATTGAGTTGTTGTGAATGTTTACGTTGAATTGATGGTGTTTGAACTGATATGGAAATGGTGATGAGGTGGACGATGATGTGGAGATGTGATGACGTTGATGTTATTGAAAGTGAGATATAACGTATATTTTAGGCTTTGACTTTTGATTATAAATTGTATCAGTTGCGGCATATTTAGTGTAAATATGCATTTGGATCTACAGGTAGCTTGATCCCTTGTAGAAAGGGTATGTAGGCAGTTCAGTTTTAGACTGAGTCTAGCTACACCGTATTTAAAGAATATATTTGTTTAAGTGTTGAGTTTTGTACTGAAATGTGGTTTATTTGTGTGGAAAATGCGTGCTGGTAGAATAAATACTGTTAGGAACGCTTTTCCTTGCAGGTTTTAGACTGTTTGCTTTTGGGGAGTGTTAAAAAACAGCCGAAATGCTGCCAAAATTTCTAATAAAATTTTCGGTAGTAGAGAAAACCTTTCGGTCTGTTGGTTCTTTTCGATTTGAAAGGTGACTTATCGGACTTTAACGACTGCTTGTGGCTTAATTGAAACATTAAGTCACGCAGGCAGGATCCAGTAGGGTTGGGTCCTATCAACTTGGTATCAGAGCCTGGCTGTAGATCTCACTCGGGAGAGCTTAAGTTTCAACTTGGAATTTAGTTGTTATTTATACATGTTAAGCAGGTTAGTTTCACCTATGCGTATAGTTCATCGGAATTTGATTGAGCCACCTCTTGTTTATAAAAATGTGTTTTGATTGGATTTCGAATAAAGGTTTGAAATGAATTTTCTTTATGCATTAAATTTTAATTATTAAATATGTTTTTGCGCTGATTTAAATATCTGCATGAATTGATTTTATGATTTGATAAATTTCATATTATTTGGAATAAAGATGAAAAGTGTGTTTTGATTGATTGTTTATTGAATTTTGAAGTTATTATTATTATTATTATTATTATTATATATGCCATCCTCTGCTGCGGACACGTGTCGAGAGAGAGATGATGAGGATCCTGCCATGACGGATTTGGGACGCCGATTCGTTGTGATGACTGAGCCCCCCTCCCCCGCCTGTGACGCCGTCAGGACGCTGAGGGTCACACGGCACGATATATGCTGTGGTACCGGTTGGTTTTATGATGGTTCTGATTCATTGCGGATTTTATACCGGATTTGGTTTTATATTGATTGCTGATTTATACTGGTTGGGTTTTATAATTGTTGTTTGCTAAGTTTATACCGATTTGGTTTTATATTGGTTGGTTTCTGATTTTAAATTGATGGTTTGATTTTATGGATTGTGGCCTATGGCCTTTGGTTTCAGATTTTGACCATTTTGCTTGATCGTTTATGAAATTGGGTTGACCATCAATTAATTATTATGGATTTCATTTACGTTTTTAGTGTTTGGTACGTGATTTCGATAATTGTTTTAAATTACGTTTTCGCCCCTAAACCGTTTTTATTGATTTAATGATTTGGGGTAAACCGAGGGTTTTGCGAAATGATTTTCAAAACGGGGAACCTTTCAACTGAGTGACGTGAGGTTTGAGTGTAAAGGTTTTAACGGCTGAAATTGTATTTTGTAGTTATCTAGGAGCACTCACGGAGATATTTATATCTCACGTTTTGTTATTTTTACTTCGTTCCCTAGGTCCTAGTTGCAGGTTTCCGTGGACTACCATCGGCATTTCGCATCGGCATCGCATCCGCTTATCGCATCTGTTTATTACTTCTTCTTATGTATTAGACTCTGATCTTATTCTGTTCATGTTGGATTTGTATTATTTATATTTTTGTCTATCACTCTTAGTGGCTCTGTCATTTCCACCTACTTCATACATTGTTTCTTATTTATTCATTATGACTCGTTAATTTATTGTGGTGCTTATTTTATCTACTTTTCGTTCATATCTTATTTACTACTCGTCCCATTATTGTTTACTTGTTTATTTGATTATTACCCCTTTCGGAGGAGGATTCTGTCGGTTGCCCCGAGGGGTTCTGGTGGAATCTTCCTCAGGCGGGGCCTCTCCGGTTATTCTGGAGGAATTTCTGGGGCGGGTCCTGTCAGCTTGGTATCAGAGCTTTAGGTTTACCTTCCTAGGGAATTGCGCATTTGGTGCACCCTATTCCTTGATCAAAGTGTTTCACTAGTGATGCCAAGACGTAGTAGACTCGAGGGTAACACTGTCGTTTGTGTCCCGATGAGTTGTAGCTCGTATGGGAGTTACACCTGTTCTTTTGGAGAGCCGCTTGGATGTCTCTACTCCTGCAGGAGAATCCCTGTGGCCTAGCCAGGTGCTGAAGGGAAGTTGTTTATGTGTCGGAGATCAAGTTATGACGGCTGACTTGATTCTTTTGGATCTGTACGATGTGGATGTGATTCTTGGGATGGATTGGCTTACAGAGCATTATGCTTCAGTAAATTGTCGTTGTAAGACAGTGAATTTTGAGAGGCCTGGATTTCCAGTAGTGACTTTATATGGAGACAAACGAGGCGGTCCCACAGGTTTGATCTCTGCCCTTACTGCTCGTCGTTTGTTGCATAAAGGTTGTGTCGGGTACTTAGCTCATGTGATCGACACTAGAGTCAGCGAGATCAAACTAGAGGATATACCTGTGGTGAAAGATTTTTCAGATGTGTTTCCCGAAGATCTTCCAGGATTACCTCCAGAAAGGGAGATTGATTTTAGGATCGACTTAGTTCCGGGTACTACTCCTATATCTTTACCACCGTACAGGATGGCTCCAGCAGAACTGAAAGAGCTGAAGGAGCAGTTACAAGATCTGGTGGACAAAGGTTTTATTCGTCCGAGTGTTTCACCCTGGGGAGCGCCAGTTGTGACAACCCGGATCCAGAGCCAGGGTAAGTGTGGGCGGGTGTAGGGGGCACTGACAGGCTACCTTACTGGCAGAGATTGGTGTCCAATCCCACATCGCCCGGGTGTGGAAGGGGGTCATGTGGTAATGGTTCAAATGTAAAGTAAGCACTCTCTTAACAACCAAGGCCTTTTCAGAGCGTTTGGCTTCAGAGTTGGAAGAATTCTGGGGTTAAGCGTGCTCTAGTAGGAGCATTCCTAGGATGGGTGACCCCCTGGGAAGTCTGACCAAAAACTCCATACCGTCTGAAGTGCAGTGGCTAAATTGGAGACAATATTGGTTGGAGAGAGAGTGTGGTGTTACAAATGGTATCAGAGCCTGTACCAGGCCGGAAATGTGCCAGCGAGGACGCTGGGCCCCAAAGGGGGGTGGATTGTGACAACCCGGATCCAGAGCCAAGGTAAGTGTGGGCGGGTGTAGGGGGGCACTGGCATGCTACCTTACTGGCAGAGATTGGATCCAAGAGCCAGGGTAAGTGTGGGCGGGTGTAGGGGGCACTGACAGGCTACCTTACTGGCAGAATTTGGTGTCCATCCCACATCGCCCGGGTGTGGAAGGGGGTCATGTGGTAATGGTTCAAATGTAAAGTAAGCACTCTCTTAACAACCAAGGCCTTTTCAGAGCGTTTGGCTTCAGAGTTGGAAGAACTCTGGGGTTAAGCGTGCTCCAGTGGGAGCATTCCTAGGATGGGTGACCCCCTGGGAAGTCTGACCAAAAACTCCATACCATCTAAAGTGCGGTGGCTAAATTGGAGACAATATTGGTTGGAGAGAGAGTGTGGTGTTAGAAACTGAATGTTTGATTGTTTTGGAAATTTTTCTAAAATAAAAGGTTTGGAAAGTTGTTGGATTTTACTGCAATGCTTTTAAAGGATGAAAGGAATTTGAGAGATTTAAAAAAAAAAAATTTCGAGGATGGATGATTTTGGATTTGGTTTTGAGGAGTACCGCACGGTATCGATATGATGATTGAGATATGTTGGTTATTGCGCGTGCTAGTACTATATTATGCCATCCTCTGCTGTGGACACGTGTCGAGAGAGAGATGATGAGGATCCTGCCACAACGTATTTGGGACGCCGGTACGTTGAGATGAGTTATTCCGCCTCCCCCCGCCTGTGGCGCCGTTGGGATGCTGATGGGCACACGGCATACTATTATGATATTATATTATTGTTATTATTATTATTATTATTATATTATGCCATCCTCTACTGCGGACACGTGTCGGGAGAGAGATGATGAGGATCCTGCCATGACGGATTTGGGACGCTGGTTCATTGTGATGAGTTATTCCTCCTCCCCCCGCCTGTGACGCCATCAGGACGCTGAGGGTCACATGGCACGATACTAGAGTGTGGTACTCGTTTGATATATGATATATGATTTATGGTCTTAGATGGATGATTTTTGAAATTATGGGCTGTGGCCCAAGTATTTGATTTTACGGGTTGTGACCCATTCATATGATATTTTATGGTACCGGTTTTGAGATATGATATATGATTGATGATTTTAGTTGATTTTACGGGTTATGGCCCAAGTATTTGATTTTTCGGATTGTGGCCTTTCGGCTTGGTATCTTTTGAGCATCTGTTAAATCAAAATGATTTTAAGTGCTTTACAGTAATTTATTTATGGTACTAGTGAGTGATGCAAGATTTTTAAATGATGTTGTTAAATTATGTTTTCGCCCCAAAATTGTGTTATAATGATTTAATGATTTTTCTTTTGAAATAAAGCTTAAAGGGCTTGTTTAAGATAATCTGATTGTCGAATTACATGAGAGAGCGGCAGAAATCATAGAAGATGGCTCTTGATATTTAGATAAATTGTACTGTATGGTTCCTTTGAAGGATAAGTTAATTTGGAAATTTTTTCTCTAAATAAAGGGTTCACGGTAAAGTTGGCTTATGGTTTTCTTGAAATTATTTCATAAATTAATAATGAGGAATTGGAAGTATGATTTATAATTCTTGGGAAAATCTCTAACGCGTGACAGCAGAATTAAGAAAAGCTTATACTCTTCTCCTTTTTATTTTCTTCGATTTCTAAAGAAGAAAATATGCCGCATGCTCTGAGAGACAATCTTAAGATCTAAGGAGTTGGGCTATTGATTGGCATTTTGGATAAGGATTTATAGTTACCATTATAAAAACTGGGGAAGTTTGGGTTAGTATAAATTGGGAAGATTGAGTTTTTGTGAAATTTGGCTGTTACAGGAATTATAATTACAAGGTGTTGAAACCTATACTTTGTGAAATGTATAGTTACGGTATGGAGAAATTGGTAGATGATTTTTTAATTTCACTTACTGGAAATGATAAGGTTTTCCTTAATGGAGATCGGGTTGGAGTGTGGTAATTCCCTTACTTTTGTGGTGGATTTGAGAATAAACAACGTAGAAAGGGATTACCACATCAGTTAGGAATTAAAAGGGAAACAACAGCATGGAGAAGTAATCGTATATGTTGATGCTGAAAGGATTCTATGGTCTCATATAGTAGTTGAGAAATTGAGAAAGACTAAATCATTGAAAGAGAGATCCAGTATTGACGATTACAAATTCTAAATGATAAGAATTGATGGGCAACCACTATTGACTTTGGAAAAATTGTAAACATGACAGAGCTGATGAAATAACGAGGGAATGAGGAAGCTGAGAATGCAGGGGTTAGCCAGAGAGGAATAAATTTTGTATTTTTAGCGTGAGTTAGTGGTAGGGGCTTTACAGCTGTACCGAAAGGTAAGGACTAAATGCTGAATGAAGTACAAGTAGAGAACACTAAGGTAATGAACCTATAACGGAATTAACTTACGAGCCACAAAAGCTCTCCAGAAGGTGGAAAAATATGGCGACGAGCATGTGAATGAATCATTTGTTTTGGGCACAAGTGGAAAGAACAATAGTGGTATAGTAAGTAAGTTGGGAGTGTGTTATGAATTTGAATCCGTTTATGGATTGGATACTTTTCAAAGGTTAAGTATTTTGGTGGTAGATTTTGTAATCAACTTGGACAGCTATAGGATGTGTATTTGGAATACCACTACCTAAGGAAGGTAGTGAGTAGAGTAACGCAGCGGAAGCGTAAAGGAAACCCGGATAGTTGTGACCATTATGGTCATGAATATGTTGCACTTGGCGTGTAAAATTTCGAGGACAAAATTTTTATTAAGGGGGGTAGTCTGTAACATCCTGTCCCGAGAAAATATTGGAAATTTCTCAGAGTTGACCGAGTTTGACCGCGCGAGGGGCTCGGGGTTGACTTTGTGTGTGAGCGTGCTATGGCTTTGACCGTGGTACCGTTGCGTAGAGCTAGTCGGTACGAGTCCGTAGACTAGCAGCACGCTCGATTTGGAGTTAAAACCGAGAAGTTATAACCGGAAGAGTGTGAGGGGTATTTTGGTAAATTGCTGTGGCAGGGTAAAATGACCATTTTGCCTCTGCCTTTATCAATTTTAAATTCCAGAAAGTTCTGGAATTTGGAGGAGGACCAGACGCTCCCCCCCCCCCGATGCCAGCCGCCTCTCTGACCGCCTCCCCTATTTCGCCGGCCATGGCCATTTTCCAGCCAGATCAGGCCAGAAATTACCCGGAAAACAACGCCGCCGACCCCCTCTCCTCTTTGGAACCCGTGGTTCGCCATGGAGCAGCCCAGTTCGCCGGAAAACATGAGAAACGCAGTCAGCCTTTGTCGGCAAATTGCCGGATTCCAGCAGGAAATCGGCCAACCCAGGCCGGAATTTAACCGGAGAGGAAAGCCGACCACCTTCTCGTTCTGACCCAGCCGCCTGTAGCCCAGGAAATAGCCCGATTGCCGGTTTGAAGCTGAGGACCGTCGGTGCCTTGGTGTGATTGCCGGATTCCGGCGGCTACCGACCGGTCTGCTGCTCGGGAAAGACAGCCCAGACCCCTTTTTCTCTTCCCCACCGGTTTTTGGGCCAAAATCCACCATGAATCGCCGGAAATTGGTAAAGAACCGGCAGGCCCGATTTCTCTCCGGTCGCCGGATTCCGGCGGTTTCCGGTGGCGAAACGGGTCCTTTACCCCTATTTTGGACCTCCTGAAGCTGGTTCCGGTGTCCGTTTGTCGCGTAGCTCGCTCTTGTGGATGGTGCATTAAAAGGGTGCTCGGCCGTGGCTTTCCGATCATTTTTCGGCCACCACCGGCGGCGGTTGGACGAGGTAAGTTCTCGGTTGCACCCTACTCTCCGCGAGCTTCGTTTCGATATATAGTTTGTGTATTATAGTTGAGTATCAGAAATTATCCGAGTTTAAGCGGTATTGTTAATAACTGTTAAATAGAAATTGTGATAAATTGGTGATTGCTGTAGATCGAAATGAATTGTCGAGAATACAATATAGGATGTGGGTTTGCGACCGGGTTTCGTGGTTAGTGGTAATGATTACGGAATGTATTATATAGTTAATTTTCCTCGAGTGCGAATTATTGTGTAGAACTTATATATTGTGTTATGGTTCTCTAGAATAGATGATTATGTGGCTTTATTTATGAGGATTTGATAATGTGACTAAATTATGTGGTTATCGAAAATAGTGACGAATATAAATAAATAAATATATATATGCATATTATATGATTAGTGGGCTGTTTGGAAACTTGATTTGATTGTGCTGAATTAATTGAGTTGTTGTGAATGTTTACGTTGAATTGATGGTGTTTGAACTGATATGGAAATGGTGATGAGGTGGACGATGATGTGGAGATGTGATGACGTTGATGTGATTGAAAGTGAGATATAACGTATATTTTAGGCTTTGACTTTTGATTATAAATTGTATCAGTTGCGGCATATTTAGTGTAAATATGCATTCGGAACTACAGGTAGTTTGATCCCTTGTAGAAAGAGTATGTAGGCAGTTCAGTTTTAGACTGAGTCCAGCTACACTGTATTTAAACAATATATTTGTTTAAGTGTTGAGTTTTGTACTGAAATGTGGTTTATTTGTGTGGGAAATGCGTGCTGGTAGAATAAATACTGTTAGGAACGCTTTTTCTTGCAGGTTTTAGACTGTTTGCTTTTGGGGAGTGTTAGAAAACAGCCGAAATGCTGCCGAAATTTCTAATAAAATTTTCGGTAGCAGAGAAAACCTTTCGGTCTGTTGGTTCTTTTCGATTTGAAAGGTGACTTATCGGACTTTAACGACTGCTTATGGCTTAATTGAATCATTAAGTCACGCAGGCAGGATCCAGTAGGGTTGGGTCCTGTCAAACTACAAATGTCAAAAACCTTAATCATTCCCTTAGAAGGTTAATGTATTCACTCCCTCAAAAGGTTTAGTATCTTCACTCCTTCGAAATGTTTAGTATCTTCACTCCTTTGGAAGGCTTACTGTCTTCACTCCCTCGGAAAGTTTTAATACATGCACCCTACTATTGTAGACAGCTGAGGCTCACCCTTGAAAAATATCTTAGACTAGCCTTTGGATGTGAAATAGTATCCACAATTTGGAATATCCAAACTAGCTAGTTTCAACTATGATGTTTGTTTATTTTTAAATCCAATATTTTTCCTGCTTGAGAAACTTGGTTGTGAACCTCATTCACAAGACAACTTGAGGAATTCCAGCCAAAATTTGGTCGAGTCATGCTAAGATTTGTTCTCCACGCCATTTTCTTGCATCATCGTCCTTAGCATGTGGGTTTTGGTGGAGATTTTGAAAGTCACCATTGGAGGGTTTGTTTGAATCTTTCTCTGTTAGAATCTCTCTTTGTAAGAATTTTCTCTCTCATATCTATCATGTTTAGCTTGGTGAACTAAACTAGAAGATTTATGGCTTGTTTCATGACAGTGTTGATGGGGAAAGGACCTGTGCGTTTTGAGTATCTATGGGAAAAAAAACTTTGTTGATTATAGAGATTATATTGTGAGTTTGGATGATTAAATATTTTGGCTGTGAGTGGAAATTAAAACCGTGACTTGGAATTTTGGTAAGATGAATATTGATTTTTTTAATTGGTGATTTAATGCTGTAACTATTTATTTTTGTTGCTGGAAGTTGAGTTTTCGGTGTTTAATAGTTGTCTTAAGATTTATTTATTGGTCAGTATTGTTGGCATTTGAACTTATGACTTTGTTGATGGTAAAGAGTGAATTTTTATTGATTAATATGTTGATTTGTGAGAGGAACTGATGTTTTATTGCTGGAAGTATATTTTACATACATATATTTTGGACTTGTATTGGTCTAATACTTGTTTTGTGAAGTGGATTGTAGAACCGGATAAAAGGAGAAATATTTAGAGTTAACTCATTTGAGCTTTGGATATTTTCATTGCAATATCTACTAAGTATGTATTTTGGGACTTGTTTTTAGATTGCTAATTTTGGCTATGGTTTGATTTTAACTAGATTATTGTTTTCAAGGTGCATATTCTTAAACTGCTTAATTTGTTTGTCTTTCAAAGTTTAGGTACATATAGATTTTTTATATTTGAAATGCTTTTGAAACGATTTTCTATGTCATTTTCTAATATAATGATTTGATGAAATGAGTTGTTATGGAAAGCTATTTTATTCAATTATGCTTAGCATTATTTTCTTTCCTCTTAAATAAAAAGAATTAGAGTTTTTTTTTCTTTTACTTTTTTAACCATGAATATCTAACATTAATTAATGATTCCATTATTGGAATAAATATATGTATAGACATATTGTTCTTTTATGTTTTTTAGTATGTTTAATTTGTTCAAAGGTTCTTGGTAAATTTAAAGAATTTAAAAGCTTTCTTTGAGATAATTGAAGTTTATTTATCTTAGTGTGTATTTTGAATATACTGATTATATATATACATAAATATATACATATATATATATATAAACTTCTCTTGGTTTTATTCTTTGAAGGTTTATGAACTTAATTGTGGTAAGAAAAGTATGTGCTTGTACAATTATTAAGTAAGCTTGGTGACTTATCATGAAAACCTTATATGTTTAGCAAACTTTTAATACTTGATATTCTGTGGGAATCTTCGAGTTGTGAAATGTGTGGATGTATATTTATTTTTCCTATGTTACATGACTCCAAGAGAGCTAAGATAAATTCATTTTATTTCTACAACAAAAGCATGCTTTTGGACATTTAAGAATTTTCATCTTATTTATAATTACATATTTTAGATCAATTTCATTGTTGATTCATGAATTGCTTATCATGGACTTCCTTATTGGAATATTTTTGTATAAGGAGTATGATCATGAAACTTTAAATAAACTCTTGGCACCCATGAGTATTCATTTTCTTATGTAGAAAGATTTGTAAGCTTTACAATGTATCTTCACTATAACAATTAAAGAAACCAAGTTTACTGTTTGGGAAGCATATAATTATGAGATTATACCTAGTCATGTTATATGGAATATAAATCAACGAACGATGATTCGGTGAGTGGGACTTTTATGTATATAATATTTTGTTATTATCTTGATCGTTGTTATGGTTTTTGCAAGAATTCAAAGCTTGAGGTTTTTCAAAAGTATAGTTTATCAAGCATATGAAATTTTTAATACAATGGTATATATTTATATATATATATATATACTCTAGTTGAGATTTTGATTCGAGGAATAATCACAAGTATCTATTTATGCCTTTACTATTGACTCATAAGAATGAAATAATTTCAGCATGATAGAGTTTTCCATGCGTATTGAATTATATGTATTATCACGCATATGGCATCCTAGAAAGTTTACCTTGGCTTATGATGTTGTGATACTTGATTATGGATTGTGTTTCGATATGATGGATGAGTATGTGCATGAGTGTTGACCCTCACTTGGACCTTGACACTACTTGGTCAAGTGTGTGGTACGGACTTGGAGATTACTCATACTTATGTTTGATTATGCATATGGTAATGTATGCGTAAATATTGGTAAATTCATTTTTCTTTGATGCCATTACAATGTTGCTTCTATTATGTGAAATTATGAGTTTAGTATTTTGGTACCTATATATATAAATTTTAAATGAACTACAGTTGGCTTGATTCTGTAAATGATACGTAGGCAGCCTATTCAAATGCTAAATACAGTCGAAATATTAAGTATCTTTTATGATGTTGTAAAACTTTGAATATTAAGTTGTAATTTTGTATTATTGGGTAATTACGTATCTTATTTTGTGAAATTTTAAATTTGTGTTATGAGACTTTTAATGCAGATTTGAACTTTAAGTTATCATATTTTTAATAAGGTTGGATGTATTGTTTTTGAAGTGCTAATGCTGTGGATTTTATAATTGCTTAATCACTTCATAAGAGACATTAAGTCATGTAGGCATGACATTTTGGAATTGGGTCCTGTCATATTTATTGATTGGATTAATTGGAAAGATGGTGTCCGGTTTTTTTGGAGGTGCAATATTGGCAATTATGATGTTTCACAATTATGGCGTTGTTTGATTAGTGTTTTTTTTTTGTTTTCCATCCCTAGTCTTGGGTTTCTTTGTTTATTTTGGTTTCTATTTGCTATTTTCATTTCAAGCACAGTGAGTTATCTATTCTTGGTTATTCTTCGATTAGGATTTTAAGGCTTCTTTTTCAAAAGTTTTTTAATGGCCGGGCTTGATCCTTCTTGGGAAGTTTCTCATGATTATGTTCATATGGAGTTCTCACATAAGGTGTCTTGGGTTGAATTGGATGAGGCTAGGCTGGGACTTCCATTTTCGTTTTGGTTGTTGTGAGTGAGACAGTTGCGCGGCCTATTCCAACTATAGTTCCAATAGCTCAAGTTATGAATCGTATTACTGTTGGAACATGTTCCACTACTTATATGAAATCTTATGTGGCATCTCTAAGGGATTTATCTTTTGCAATCCCTTCTACTTCTTCAGAAAATAAGGTTACAAACTTAGGAAATATGCTTTCAGTTTCTTTGAAAGAACTTGTCTTTGCTGAGCGAATGACATTGTGTATGTATTCTTTGATTGTTCACGTCAAAAGGAGAAAGGCCTTGGAAGCTAGCAGATTTGAAAGCAAAATTAACCTCAGTTTGGGGAGTTGAAACATGTAAGCTTATTTCCATGGGGAAGGGGGTTTTTCATGTTTTATTATACTCGGAAGAACATAAAAATCGAGTATGGTCTTTTGGTTCAGTTTTGTTGAAGCCATTGGTGTTGCGCTTGCATGAATGGTCATCACATTTTAACCCATAGTCACAAAAATTTACATATTCACAAGTCTCTATCTAGTTTTACATTAACTGGGTATATTGGCATCCCAATATTTTAACTAATATTGCCAGATTGGTGGGGTTTCCACTTTGATTTGATCAAAACATCAATATTGGTGAATTCGGTCACTTTGCCAGATTCTCTTGGATATTGATTTTTCTAATGGTTTGCCCTAGTATGTTTTGTTGAATAAGAAAGGAAGGCCTATTACTGTGTATCTAGGCTATGAGAATCTACCTAGTTTTTGTACTTCTTGCAATAGGGTCATGTTTTGATGAATTGTCGTCGGTTAGAAATCAGAAATAAAAAGGATTCTTCCAATAAGGTGGGAAAGGCTTCCAACGGAAATGATATTTGTAATGTTTACATTGCTAAAAGTGTTACAGTTGTAGTGGACAAATCGAATGTCTCCTCTTTTGTTGGGGATAGTTAGAAGGGGAATACTTCTTTGTGCTTGATGCATTTCAATAGGAGGATGAGCATTTGGGGATGGCTGCAGGGGAAAACGTCTTAACAAGGCTTGCTACAGGTTTCAAAATTAGTTCACTGGCGGAGGTGGATCTTTTACCAGAAGAAGCTCTACAACAGAAATGGGCTAATGAAGAGGATTATGATGATGATGGTTTAGAGACTGCAGTGATGGACCAGTTGATTAGTCAGTTGTGGTTCTTTACAGGGGGTTGGATGAAGCTTTGGAGAGTAAATTTGGTTCTCCTTAGTTGCATGAGGATGAGCCGTTGTCTTTCCACTAGGCGATGTTTCTACTAGGTCTTCTAGTTAAAGACATTGGTCAAAGAAAACCTATGGAATGACAGAATGGTGGTACAAAGCCTTTAACAATGGCTACTTCTAAACCTTCTCAATGAGGTGTTTTTACTAGAATTTCCATGGAATCGGCAATAGTGATACACAGTGCGCATTAAAGTCATTTTCTCTTCAGCTCTTTTTGGATTTGATATGTTTATCTGAGCCTCTAGAAGTTGGAAGGATGTGCCGATAGGTTTGTGGTCTTCAATGGGGCTTATAAGGTTAGCTTTTGATTCGGTGTCTTCTAATTCTAAGATATGGATTGTGGCTTGTCCTTTTGCCTCTCAACTTTTTTTGGTAGTGGATGCTCCTGACCAACATATTCCGATTTGTTCTTATTTTTATGGTACTCCTGTTTATTTCACTTTGGTCTATGCAAGTGTTTTTTTATAAATCTAGATGTACTTAGTGGAATTATATGGTTAATTTCAGTTCAAACATGACTGCACCATAAATGATTTGGGAGATTTTAATGCAATTTTAGGTAGGCATGAAAAACTAGTCCATGGCCTATAAATGTTTTGTGTTTAGAGTTTCAAAATACTATGTCCGAAAGCACCATGAAGAGCAACAAAAGTCCACAAACCACCTAATTGACACCAATGAGTAAAATCTCTCTATGCATGGCTCCCGCTGGAGGCACGCTATGCCACAAGCGAGAGAAACTCATCATTCTCCTTCCTTTTTTATGCCCCTATGTTGCCACAAGTGAAAAACATGGGGACCTGAAAAAGGGGCTCTAGGTTTTTGACTAGTAGTCTCGATAAAGCCCCCAGACGATGTATTTTTTCGAAACAAGGTCCTCTATAACTCGACATATAGACTGTTTATTTTATTGAAATTTCATAAACCTAAATAAAATTCCAATTTGTTTACTATTACTTATCAAATCTTGCTCTATAATTTGGTTTTATTTTGCTGTCCAAATAATACTATACCATGACGTATATGTAATAGTACTCATCAGTCAGACAAAAATACTTGTTCAAACCAGTAAAGTAGCCCCATCCCCAACGGCAAAAAGATTAAAGCGAATACCCAATAACCCAAGGAAAGGAAAGAATCAGTTACATTTTTCATATGATCTCCTCTCTTTTTATTTTATAGATTGAATAATTATCTATATTTTTTTATTCTATTATTTTTCTAAATTAAATAGATTAAAAGTAAATATATATATATTGAGTTATAGATGTAAATGGACTTTTGTTTTCAATTGAGATATTATTATAGTAAGGGATGAACAAAAATCTAGGGTTCTGGCTCAAAAATTATATTGAATCAGCCTCTTATCAGGAATTCCCATAAGTTTTTGGATGTGGAAACAAAGGGAAAAAATTTTCTTGGGCTTGAAGAGGCCTACGTAGTTTTTCGTAGAACGTATTTGATCGATCTTTTGGTAATAATTTTGCTATTGATTTATGGGATTCTATGATATGTCAGGTGTTGCCAAGGCATCATTCTTATCATAATCCATTATTTTTGAAACTTGATAAAAGCTCTTTTTCATGCCCTAGGCCTTTTTCGGTTTATATAAATGTGGACTTTGCATGATTAGTTTTTGGATGCGGTTAGTAATGTTTGGGCAAAGTAGGTTCAGGGTGATATATTTTAGACAGTCATGGCGAAATTAAAATCTATCAAAAAGGAATTAAGGGTATGGAATGTGAGACAGTTTGGCCAGGTAGATGACAGAATCAAGGCAACTCATACTGAACTTCAAGGGATAAAATCCTTAATGTATGAGCAGGGGTTTTTAGAAGATGTTTATAATGCTGAAATTGCTACACTTTATGTTTGGAATTACAGCAATAAAAATTGTTGCTCTGAGATAAATTTCGTTTAAGATGGTTGAAGGAAAGAGACATGATCTCAACTTATTTTCACCAGGTTTTGAAGGCTATAAAGGTAAATAAGTCATTCCTTTCTTTAAAGATTAATGGTTCTATTTCTTTGGATAGGCAGATGATTCAAAGTCATGTTTTGGATTATTTTTAGAGTTTATTTCTGAATAATGAGGACTTTGTGTTAAATGAGTCTTTAATCAACTCGGTCATACATTTGTTGGTGAGTATGGAAGATAATTTACTTCTTTGCTCTATTACTTCTAAGGATGAGATTAAGGACATAGTTTTTTTTTTCTATGCTCAAATGCTCTAGGACCAGATGATTTTATAGAGTTATTTTTCCGAAAATGGTAGTCTATTTTTTGTAGGGATATTGTAAAAGAAATTACTTTTTTTTTCCCAAGTGGGTTATATTACAATAGTGGTTAATTCAAATTTTATGGTTCTTTTGCCATAATCGGATAATGTTGATACCATTTACCAGTTTCGTCCAATAATGTTAAACAATTTTTTGTTTTAAATTATTACGAAAGTGTTAGCGAGCAGATTATCCGGGGTAGCTAAAAATTGTTTCTGAAAATCAATTTTATTTTATTCGTGGGAGATGTATTCATGAATGTATTGCAGCGGCTTTTTAGTGTGTGAATCTTCTGGATAAGAAATTTTTTGGTGGGAATATTTCAATGAAGATTAACATTGGCAAGGCCTTTGATACTTTTGATAGGCATAAAATGTTAATATTTTTATGCCACTTTTTATATTGAATTTAAGCTAGTTTTATGATTAATTGTTAATGAAAAATACTTAATTACTGTACTTTTCTATTTTCAGTAAAAGAAAGACAAATGCTGGAATTACTATATTTTTGGGCAACCTTTACTGAGAAAATCATATATGGAGCCACACTTAGAATTTTTGTGCAATTTAAGTTGCTAATGATTCCTGAATCAATAGGCTTCAATTCTACGAAGTTTCATTGTAAATGGTTTGGCCAATCAGTGCCAGTTTGATTTACAAATTCAACAAATTCATCAGTTAAGGCAGATTTACACTGTCTCGGGAAAAATGATGATTTGAGTATCTTCCTAATGTCCAAATTGTTCTATCAATATATTCCTAGAAATCTAAGACACATACTTAACGTTTGCAATAAAAATCACTAAATTCGGAGTTCATTTGGTCATCCAAAGTGTTCTAGGAATCTACCTGACGAACATTGAAGATAAAAGAGGAAAGTTTTATGCTTACTAGGACTACCATTGTGATTGGACTGCCATGTCACCACATATCAGCCATGTGTCCAAATTTGCCACATCACATGACACATGGAAGGTCAGATTATTCTAATTATTTTAATTGGAATAACATTTTGGATAAAAAGAAGGGAAATTAGAAATATATTATGATTCCTAAGAAGATAAGGAAAGTATCTCTATCCCTAGTGTGAACATGAGACACAAATACATCCTTACCCTTGGTATGGCCAGCCATGTAGAGAATGTAGGAGTTCCTATTATGATTTGCATGCTATCTCCTATATTCTCTAGGTTTTAGAGGTACTTTAGGGTTAAACCTCTCATAAACCTTTCCTATAAATAGATGAGTACCTTGAAGACTAAAAAGGATCATCATCTCTTCAGCAGCCCTTTCCTCTCCTTTTCCGCACATCTTCCTTTTCTCTCTTCCTCAAGGCAGCAAAGCTTTTCTCTTAGGTTTTTGTTCAGTTTTTGTTAGTTAATTCTTAGCAAAGTTGTGTACAAGGAGATTCGGCCAAATCATTGGAGGAGTCAAGCTTGCTACTTTGACCATAGTTTGGAGAAGCCAAGGATTGAAGTTTGAAGGATAAATTCCAGCAGCCATCAACATTGGATTTGATTCCTTTTCTCTTTATTTTTTTGCTATTTAATATATGTTATTTCTTTATTATTTGATGGATAATTTAGAAATCATGTTTAGCTAAGTTTTTCTATGAGGATTATTATGTAACCCTATTACAAATATTTAGTGTTTAATGCATATTTAAGTTTGATTCATGTTTAAGATTAATATTTTATTGTAGTTCTTAATGCTTCCATGAAAAGGTGGATTGATTAACTATTTATATTGGCTTGGAAATAAGGGATATAAGTATGGATGTGCAATAAAATATGTGTTTATAGAAATATTGCATGCCTTAGTGACAACTTTAACAAGATCTTATTGGGTTTGCATGTCTTAAGGCTTAAATTTCTGTATTTAGATTAGAGATAATTAAATACGTTGTGCTTGCTAGATTAGAATGCATTGAGAAATCAACTTCTAGTCATTTGTGGTTAAAGGGGGGTTAACTTATGAATCTATATTGCATTAGGGCTAAATAGGAGTAATAGTGGTGAAGTCATAATCCTTGTTTCTTAAAATCTGTGAAATTTTACTTGCTGCCTTTCTTTAAATTTTTAATATTGCTTTCTTTATTTACTGTTTTGCTACTCAACAACTACAATAAAAAAAAGAAACTCTCTTTTAATTCTATTAAGTTTAATTTACAATTGATTTATTTTTAAACCTAGAGACATTATTCCTTATGGAATTGATATCGGTTTTCTTATTAAAGAAATCCACTTTATTACTTGTTGATTTGTGCACTTGCGAGTTAATCTAAAATATACCACAACAACTTTGAATTGGAATTTCCTTTTATTGGTCTTACACAGCTTTGGTTTTTTAAAGAGATTTTGTGCATGGATCTTGGGTGGATTAGGGGGTTAGACAGGGAGATCCTTTGTCACCAATTTTATTTAGTATTGCAAAGACTTTTTTAGCCGGCTTATTCTACAAAAGGTACAACATAAGAAGCTATTACCTATGAATGCTAGTAGGGGTATGTTCACAGCTTCACACTTTTTATATGATGATGACATACTATTATTTTGTTGGGGCACAAAATCAAATATTAAGGCTGAGGTTGATTTATTCCAAACTTATGGCCTGTTTTCAAACCAATGGATTATTAGGAGAAGTCCTGTATTTATTTCAGTAGTGAGATTTCAAAGGTGTGGAAAAATCAAAATGTCAAATAGTTGGGCATGAGGTTTGGTACAACATCTAGGTGTGCCTCTTTTTAAAGGGAAGCGTAAGGTATGTTATCTTAAATCTATCACAGATAAAATTTTATCTCGGTTTGGTGAATGGAAGGGTAGGTTTCTTTTTTATGCTAGTCGTGTATGTTTGTTGAATTCGGTGATCACTTCTTCTTTTGTGAATTATTTTATAATTTATCAATGGCTGCTAGGCTTAATAGCTAATATGCAAAAGGATATGAGGAGCTTTTTATGGTCGAGTTCAGTCAATGTCTTGAAACGTGTGCATGTTGATTGGACAATATGATGTATGCCAGTTAAGGTCGAGGGTTAGGTTTAAATAATTTGACTGTTTTTAATAAGGCTTTGTTGAGTTCCTTGACTTGGAAAATAACTTAATAGGAATTCTTTTATTTTCCAGTTCATGAGAGCTCGTATTGGAGGTAAGTTTGATACCTGAGTTTACCTAACTTCTTCGGTCTAGCTTTCGATTCATAGGGTTATGTTTCAGGTTTATAAAGATTGTAATTGGATAGTCGGTATTTTCAGCTTCGATTTTGGGTGGATAATTGGTTGGCTGATCCTCTTGTTGATTTGATTAGTATGGAAAATTTCAAATGGGATCCATTACTAACGATGATTTTTGGAATTTACCAATGGATTTTAAATTGGCTTTTCCATCTTTGGGCTTAGAGAATTGATAATATTAAAATTGCCTCTTATGTTTTTGATAAACTGGTTTGGAAATTTTCGGTTCAAGTAGTTTAAGCAGTAAAGAAGTTTATACTCAACAATTTGGGCTATATAAAACTGATAGGTTGGCAATGCTATCTATGGTGTAATTTTATACCTAGAGGCTCTTTTTCAATATAATACCCATTGATGAGGTTTTCTGGAGATAATGAATTCTTTTTGCATCTAGGTGTTGTCTTCGCAAGACTTCAGACGAATCAATACAACATTTTTTCATGGACTGCTCTTATGCTGTGGGATTGTGGCATTTCGTGTTCAATTTGTTTGATATTCATTTAAATTAAATGTTGATCCGGTTGATATTTTCCTACAAGCTACAAAGATTCGGTTAAGTTCTCAAAGTTTTAATCTTTGGCTGGCTGTTATTATTTATGTTCTTAATGTTTTTTCATATTCAAGGAACATGATGATTCACAATAATGATGTTTTTGTGTCAATGGATAGAGCTCGGGTTTTTATTTCTAAATTTATTAAAGAACCTAATAGTATGCAAATGGGTTTTATGGCTAAAGTGTAGGAAGATTTGTTTCAGTTGTCTCGGATATGAGTCAAACAATTTTTTACCAAAGGCGCCATGTATTATTATGCATGGTTCAAAAAATCGAAAATTTCGGCGAAATTTCGGCGAAATTTCGTTTTTTGAAAGAAACCGATATTAATTTTCATCCCAAAAAAAAAGGTCAAAATTTCCGTAATTTCCGTCGAAATTTCCGATATTTCTCCGATATTTCCGCGATATTTCCGTCGAAATTTCCATGGTATTTGCTTCACAAACTGGTCAAAATTTCCATAATTTCCATGGAAATATCCGTGGAAATTTCCAAAATATCCGTGGAAATTTCCGAAATATCCGTGGAAATTTCTGAAATTTCCGTGGAAATTTTTTCCATAAAAATTTAGATTGTTTAAATTTTAAAATATGATATATTTATTTAAATATTTGAGTATTTTTTAAATTATAATTATTTATTGATGATATATTTTAAGTTAAGAATTAAACTAATGTAGAATATGTAATGATTACAATTTTGAATAAAAAAATATAGCATCCAACCNGTTGAAGACTAAGTCATGCAACTTAAGATGAAGATCATGGAAGTAGAGAAGGTGGGCCAGGAATTGGTGCTATAGGAAAATATTATAAACGCAGAGAAAGATGTAAAATGGGAATGTCACAACAAGAAGATGAATCTTTTTCTACAAATTTTGGATCAATGAGGATTGAAGGTGACTATAACCCTTATTTCATGGATGGTTATGGAATGTCATCAAGTAATAACTCATGGATACATTCTCAAACTCAACCATCAGGGGCTAGTAGTTATGAACAAAGCCAATCAACATCATATCCATATCATGACTATCAGCAAAGATAATCACATGAAATATTAGATCCATATGGTTGGCATGTTAACAATTACATGCAAAATTATCAAGGAGATGTGTCTTTTGATCAATATTTCTTTCAATACACAACTAGAAATGAAGATGAGAAAGAGAGTGAAAATTTTCAACCACTAAGAAATTCTATGTGGTATTGACTTATATTTAAGTAATAATGTACTTGTATTATTATTATGATTAATGAATAATTCATTACTTAATTAATAATATTTTTGTTCTTATCAGCGAGTACTATAAATCTCTTAATTATGATAAATATGATTTCCACTCAATATTTTTTTTAATTTTTACAGTTAAATTGATAAAGTATCTAATAAATAAGCATATCCTGAAGTTTCATAAAAAATTTCTATATTTTTCTATAAATTTCCGTCATTTCTTTCATTTTTTTTATCGATATCGATATTTTGTCGATATTTCCATTGATATTTCTGTATTTTGAACCTTCGATATTTCCGTCGATACCGATATTTTTATCTTTGGGTGCATGATACACCATATTCTCCATGCGTGAAACAGCATGATTTCATTCTACTTCTCATATATATTACTTTTTGGTTAACCAATTCTGAAATTTGGAATATATCCAAGACTTTTTAAAATTAAAAGAAAATTGGAAATTAATAATTTTTTTTTTTTTCAAAACCGATTTTAAGCTAGAGGATTAAGGATATAGAGATAACCATTGTCCTTGAACTACTTATATAGGTAAGAAAAAAGCTTTCTCTACATCGATATATTAATTAACTTGTTGACATTGTTAATAATATAGTAGATGAAATTTGGTTAATAATATTTACACTCCTTCATACGTGAAGTTCTGGTTCAAGTCATCTAATGATGAAAAAAAAAAAAATCCTTTCATGTTTCAAGCTTGTCATTCAAAATCAAAATCAAATTAAATCAGTTATACTAGTTAACACACACCCTACATATGTTTTGTAATGAATTAATGAAAAAAAAAACTCAAAAAGTTAAAATGAAATATTCTATAAAAAAAACTAAATGAAAAATACAACATACATAAACTGGAATCGAACCCAAAAAAAAAGATCTTTTAATTATTTTCCTTCTCCATCTTGTCACATCCAAGTCCAACCATATCAAAATTTTGAAATTATTTTAATTTCAAAAATGTATGACTGAATACCTACGTGCCACACCATCCATAAATTTGAGTGAGAAAGGAAATAAGGAAAGAGAAAAAAAAAAAATCGTACTGAAAAATTAAATTAAATTTCTATTCAAAATCTGGTGTTTTGGAAAGTCAATCAAATGAAAACAACAAAAATGACGTGTATATATATAAATTTATTAAATAATAGAATTTGATATCTGGGTTTTAATTAGGTCCTGCTCAGCACAGCCGCAACAGAGTCAGAGACCCACCCAAAGAGTGCGAGTTAAAAACCCAACCGACCACTTAATTTATCAAAAAATAAATAAAAAAGAATTTTGAAAAACATTCTCAGTCAAACACTCGCCAAACATGCCTTTTTGTTTCTCACTTTATTTTCTCTTTTGCCACTCTCCCACGCGTCCTCTATATAAATCTCATTTCTTTCTCTTCTCGACGTCAAGTTCTTCAAACTCTCTCTCTTTCTCTCTGGTCCGTCAATGGCTTCTACAATTCACTTCCCTAACACAAACATAAACAACAACCACCATTTCACATTCTCCGAAAACACTCGCCCAAGGAAGCATTCATTTGGGCAAGTTTCATTGCCTAATCAAACGCATACTGAAACAGGTTCCGTTTTTTCTTCGACTGCTTCGGCTAGACATTCATTTGCAGCTTCGGTGATAGCGATTCGCACAGTGAATTCCGCTATGGAAATGAAATCGAGACTGTCGCGTCTCTGGAAAGAGATTCAGGGCTGCAACAACTGGGAAGATCTGGTGGAGCCATTGCACCCGGTTCTCCGCCGCGAGATCATCCGGTACGGCCAGCTGGTAACAGCCTGTTACAAAGCTTTCGACCTGGACCCCAACTCCAAGCGTTACTTGAACTGCAAGTTTGGCAAGAAAAACTTGCTCCGGCAAGTCGGGATGGAGAATTCCGGCTACCAAGTCACCAAATACATCTACGCCACCCCTGACGTCACCATTCCCATCCACAGCTCCGATTCCTGCGGCCGCTGGATCGGCTACGTGGCTGTCTCCGACGACGATTCTGTTCGGAGGCTGGGAAGGCGAGACATAGTGGTGACTTTCAGGGGAACAGTCACTAATCCCGAGTGGATCGCCAACTTCATGAGCTCTTTAACTCCGGCGAGGCTCGACCCTCATAATCCCCGCCCGGAAGTGAAGGTGGAATCGGGGTTTCTGAGCCTCTACACTTCCGACGAGAGCGACGACAAGTTCGGCCTCGGAAGCTGCCGCGAGCAGCTCCTTTCGGAAGTGTCACGGCTCCTAAACAGGTACAGAGGCGAAGAGCTGAGCATCACTTTGGCCGGTCATAGCATGGGAAGCTCACTCGCTCTTCTTCTCGCTTACGACATAGCCGAGCTCGGACTAAACACCAACACCAACACCAACGATGATGATGGTGACAGAATTCCCATTGCGGTTTTCTCATTCGGAGGTCCGAGAGTTGGGAACTCAGGGTTCAAACTCAGGTGCGAAGAATTGGGAGTCAAAGTGTTGAGAATAGTGAACGTGAACGATCCGATAACGAAGATGCCGGGCGTCGTTTTCAATGAGAATTTTAGGGTTTTGGGAGGAAAGTACAGTGAGTTTCTTCCATGGACTACTAATTTCTCTTGTTATGAACATGTGGGTGTCGAATTGGTGTTGGACTTCTTCAACATGCAAAACCCTTCTTGCGTTCATGATTTGGAAACTTATATGATCAGCCTTTTGAAATCTCCCAAAAATAGATCACCTCACACCCAGAATCATAATATTGGAGAAGCCACTCATGAATTCATTCAGAGAGCTAAAGATCAATTGCTGTTCGCGGCGCAGAATCTGAACGTGTTTCCTTGGAGAAATGCGGCTAATAATATGGTAAATTAAGTTCTGGTGGTATTTTTTGGTACAGATCAGAGAGAGTTCTTATTAAATTTGTTAGAAGAATAGTCTTCTGAGTTTTGATCTCTAGTTAGTTACTTTTGTACATTATATAATTCTCGATCGATACAACCGAAATCATCATGAGAAAATTACAAAATCATGATCAGGACGTGTAACTCCATCGATCGGTATAATTTTTTTGTTGTAGCAAATTGGAACTATATATATATGTATATTATTTATTTCCTCAATTTGATCTTTATTATAAGCTTCTATGCATATTCATCTTTCTGGCTAAAACTTATGCTTGAAATAACCCACGTATATATACAATTCAAAACGAAATTAAACAAATTAAAACAGAAATGAAGCCATAAATTCTGGCTCTATCTATATATATAAATATATGTGTTTATAGATAAGTATGTATATATATGGTTCAGTAAGCATATATGCACTTTCTGTAACATCTTGAATATTGAAATAATCATGGCGATATAGTTAAATTACCACTCAGTATCAAAGGCAGAGATCTATGAGATCATATGCTCAAAACCACAGCTTCAACCAAAAACACATGTAATTAAGGAGATATACATCTGAGGAGGGCTAAGATGATAAGAATGTAATAATAATCCACGGATAAGGACTTTTATGTCGGCTTTTTTTTTTTTTTTNGTTTTTTTTTTTTTTTTTATCCATGTCCATCATGATAGCTATACCACCTCTTGTAACAGCATTAGCAATGAAGTAACATAAACTTAAGAGAGAAAATGTAAACTTAAGATGAGTTGGGATTGTCGATTAGAAATGGGGGCTGAAAATTAAGAAGCGAGAGAAGATCTTCATCCCCAATCTACAATTCTATCAGCTTTATAAGCTGCTAGAAAAAATAATAATTCATATTATGATTGATTCTGGACTCAAAAGAAAATATTTATGTTGTTGCTCTGGCAAGTACTTTATTATTCCCTTGTTTTTTATTCTTCCAACAAAAAATTCCCTTGTCTCTTGGCCATATATATCTTCTTTTTCTTTTCTTTTTCTCCCACAGTTTCTCCAAATTTATTTCTTTGTTTATAGATAGCTTTCTAAGATAATATATATATAATATAATCACTGTTGAGAAATCGGCGAAAACCAAGTAAAATTAGTAAATTAAGCATCTGTTTTTTTTTTTTTAAAATTGAAATGAATCATTTACAGTACTATTTGCTTTTAGTTTTTAATGATGAAGCACTAAATTTTATTGCCATTGACTTTGAAATGAATATGCAGAGGGGGTCTCTGAATGTCGAAGCCCAAAAATGGTGGAAAATTAGGTAATATTGTTTTTTCTTTTTTAGTTATCAAGATATTAATCAATCAAAATGCTGTTTCAAAAACTTTAATAATTGTTATACACCATGCTAAAGGACTGTGTGACATTGAAATCATCAAAAACATGCAATTTACATGTGTGGTACTCTTACCCCGTGAGTTAGCTAGCTGTAAAATTAACTACGTCAATGTATACGCACACATATAGAAATTCTCTAGTGCAAATTGTCACTAAAATATGTTTTCAGCGATAAATTGAACTTTATTGTTGCTCATAATCTATTTAGCGATAAATCTATCCTGATAATAAATTTTTAGTAACAATATGTATGAAACTTTTACCTGAATATTAGTACAGTAAAATTAATCATATATGTGTTTCTCTCTCATCCAATGTCCATAATTTGGCATTTAATCACCCTACTTCCAATGCATGATCAATAACTTTTTTCAATGTCTTACAAAAAAAATGAAAATTATGAGTCTAATTTACTTTTGATTGTCTATTTTTAAGGTAATAACTCAAATAACAATGGTTATTAGTGTTAAATTTTCAGATTTTAGATTCCATATGTGGAATTTGGATTCGTAAAAGTTTCGAATCAAACTAGTCACTAATGTGGTGTATAAAAGTGGATTTAAAATTTTTAAAGCAACTTGACTAGCAGTTTTGAAAAAAATCCAATAGGTTAATGGGCCGCTATTAATGGTATCATAGTCATTACTATGCCACAATAGTTTATGCGCCAAGGGAGTGAACATATTTTTTAGATTAGCCCATCACAAACATACATGTGGATTTTACAGGGATGTGATCCAGTAAATGGTGGTGGATTGTACCATGTTTGGAGATTACGCCTTAATTTTGGTAATAAAAGTTGGTTTAGAACTCTAAAAGCAAGACTAGCATTTTTAAAAAATGTATTATCCTTCTCCAATTTAATATATGATAAAATTGTTATTAAAATAAGAATAAAGAGACAAAGATTAACTCGTCTATTTCTCCAATTTTTTTCTTAATTAAAAAGAGATTTTAGGAATTTACTTTTAGCAAGGGAACATGGTTAACTAATTTATATATTCAGAAATGGTCAAGTGAATGTGATATTTCTAGAAACATTATTTTGTCAAGACTATACCTAATTGTTAGACTTACAGTATAATCAGAAATAATAATAAAACATTTATATCATGTAACTATATATTGGCATCTAGAAGTGTAAAAATGGGCGGGCCGCACGAGCACAACATGTTACAAACCGTATCATATCTAGCAAGAAGCACGTAATGGATTGTGTCTGGTACGACACAAGTCTATAATGGGCCAGACAAGTGACAGGCCAAGCACGGCACATGCACGTGACATACCAAACACGACACATTCACGGTACATGCACGTGACATACCAAACACGGCAGACACGATACAAGCACATGACAAGTCACACGGACATACATACTAATAATTTAAGCAAAATACAAATTTAGCACAAACCAAACAATAATAAATAATTTATCATATAAAAATTTGTTTTACAATAATAGATTGTGAAATTACTCTATTAAAATCTAGATCTCAAAATTGAAATGATGACTTCGTTGATTATTTCTCAAATGTATATTTAAATTTGATTTTGAATAAAATATATAAAATAAAACTATTAATATTTTTTAGTTGTAAATATTTATTGTGTTATTTACCAATTAAAAAATAAAATATATTATTTAATTGTTAATTTAATTTATTTCTAATATTTATTTTGAATAGTTTTTATTCAGCTATATTATTTATATTATAAAAAATGTGCAAAATATAATTGGCACGGGCATGACTCGTGTCTTACACGAGTACGATATGTGTCCGGCATGAACACAGCACGAGCACATAAGTGCTTAAGCCCATAGTATGCTTGGCACAGTACGAAAACTAAATGGATCAATATTAGCACGCCATAAAAAATAAATGAGCTAGTACAAACACGGCACAAATACAAATGTACCGGCTTTTAAATTAACCGAATCAGCACGACACGACCCATTTTATACCTCTATTGGCATCAAAGAGAAGCTAATTTATCAATATTAATTGACTCAAAAAGTTGTTGCTTTAATACTTGATTTTACTAGCTAATACTATTTCAAAAATATTATTTTTTTATGAATATTTCAAAAATACTACTTTTTATTAATATTTCAAAAATTCTACTAATTAGGAGGCACAAGTGTGCTTGAGTTTCATAACAACAAACCTCATTTGGAAGAATCAATTAAATTATGTTTTGCTAATTAAATAATATATATTTCTAATTTGTTTTATAATAAAAAACAATTTTTTCAAATTTAGTACAATATATTGGGTCCATTTTCAATTCAAAGGAAACTGATTGTTGAATTTCAATATTTTCAAAAGTTTAAATTATATTGAGAAATATAACAACCATTTACTATATAATGTCTTAACATTGACAATCTCATTTAATTTTACTATTTATCTAAGCTTTTAAAAAGTTTAATCTAATGATAATGCCCACACTCCTCCATATGAGATTATGGGTTCAAATAACCTAATTAATGATCATTTGAAATGTTGAAAATGTATTAAACTATACTATTTCAAATTCGGTTCCACTGAAAACATATTTATGCACTAAAACTCCTAGTATTATGAGATAAATCAATTACTCCATGGCCAACAATAAATCAAATTTATATAGTAATTATTTAAGTTTATTTAGTGATTATTTAAGTTATATTTTCTTTCCAAAAATAAAAGATTAATGATATTTTCGTTTAAATTTAATATGTTATTTTGCCTAATTAACAATATGTGTAAAAGCCGTGTTACAAAACCTTGTTTAATAAGGCCGTAATTAATTTTGAAGGGTCAAAGTTGAATAATATATATTAATGTTGATTTGGCTGACTTTTTTTTATCATTTCTTTCATGTTTTCCATTCTCAGAGAGGTTGCATTGATAGTTATACTGCACTATTTCATTAAAAAAATAATATATAAATAAATGTTGCATGGCCTGTTGGATCGGAGGCTTTTAAATAGTGGGTCACACATATAACAACACTTCGATATAATATATATATATATATATATATATATATATATATTTGTGCTGGTTTTTGGACCTGTTTTTACTGGTCTAGGTAGTAGGTACTACTTGATGTTCATATATAGTTGAAAGAAGGCAATTATAAACACAACTAGCGAGAAGATCATAGCATATAATCCCGAAATTTGGTATGTCACATCTAATAGACTAAAATGCTACTAATTAAATTGAAATTTAATCATAGTCAAGATTTGATGTCTTAAATATCTTTTAACTTGCAAGTTGCAACTCCTTTTTTCAGGTCCAATCCAACTTACAGATATGGAAAAATGTGGCACAAATTTGATCATTATTCGCTAAGAACACAGTAATTAAATAAAAACAGACATTTATCGTTTTTAATCACCAATAGTAATAATAGAAAAGGTGAAATGACGCTTACAGAGAGAACTTTTGTCGTGAAAAAGACATTAATATATAAAATGTGATAGATTTCCTCTTAAAGGGTATATATATATATATAAAGACTCAGGTATGAGGTTTTTTTTTTTTTTTTTTTTTTTTTTTTTTTTTTT
>QANX01006454.1:9305-71632 GCA_003254975.1 Ochetophila trinervis
CTTTTTTTTTTTTCCTTCTTCTTCTTCTTTTTCTCAAAACCCATGAACCCGTCACCTTATCTAGCAATCCAGAGCCTTTTTTGGTTTCTATGCTTCTTCTTTTTTTCCTTCTTGTTTTCCTCTTTTCCTTATTCTTCTCAAAACCCATGAACTTGTGACCTCTTCTAATCTTTTTTTTGGTTTTTCTTTGTTTTTTATTTCTGATTTTTTGATTTTTTTTTCAAATTTTTACAGAGGAGAGAGAAAGATAGGAAGAGGGAGAATAAAAGAAACATGTGGAGAGGATGTGACAGAAATATGGAAAAGTTAATTTGAATAAATAAAGTGTTCATCCCACCACAAAATAAGAATTTTTGTCTGATTCGGTCAGAGTACTAGATAGAGAGAAATGATTTTTTTACCTATGACTCTGCCTCGATTTAGCGGATCCCCCTACTTAGTGGCAGTGTAAACATTTTATTTGTTACAACATATTTTTAGTCGGAGTAGTATACTATTTTATTAATATTGAACATCATTTTGTTTAAATTGTAATAAAATGGACATGATTCATATACAAATATCTTATGATAGAACATAGACAAAAAATGAACAAAGTATGTGGGTATATGAAGATTCAAAGACGGAAGCTACCTACATAAAAAAGAATTTTACACCATTGGATATGAATGATGAAGTGTATAAAACATTAGGTTTGGACTCACACCAATATGAAGTGTATAATTGTGTCATTATTGCACTCAACCATACACAATCCTAGGTGTTGGATAACATGTCCTTGGTGCTTGAGCTTTTTCATATCAAGGAAAATGGCTGAAGCAAGTTTTTTGAAACTTTCAGAGCTAATCTAAAGTTAGCTTGTTATTTATGGTCTCAATGGCTTTGATGGTTTGCTATATGAAGAAATATTATCTTTCAACTGTTCACTCTCATTGTGTAGAAACTTTTGAACATTGAGAATAACTTGTGCATAATAACATATGGTAGTTAAGCATCCATATTTTCAGTTTTATTTTATTAGTACAGTGAATATTGTTCATAAAAAAAAAAACTACAATGTTCTAAAAGCTAAATATTATAAAGAACTAAATATTAAAATAAAACATATTTTGAAATGTACTGGATTGAATTAACAGTAACAGTGTCAAATGCTTAAAGTGAAATTGAATTCATATCTGAAGTATACCCTGCCTCTATATTACCTCGTCCATAGGTAAGGGACCTCGCCTAAAGTGGGAAGGGTAGAAGACAGAATAAATGATGTTGCTGCCTTGTACCCTCCCCACTTGGGAAGAGGCCCCTTACCTTCAGGTGGGGTGAATAGATCAATCTCCATCAACCCTAAAACACTCAAATATACCCTGTCTTTAAAACACTCAAATGCAATTTTCTGCCAATATCTACAAAACCTATGTGTATTGGTTTTTTTTTTTTTTTTTACATTATAACATATATAACATTAATGGTGTACAAAAAACTGACCAACTAATGAAACTAAGACTGGATAAAAATCGACCGGCTCAATGGAAACCGGCCGAATCGAACTGGGCGGTTCAACTTCGGTGCTAAGTTTCTATTAAGGTCGATCGATTCGGTTCTTTTTGCATGAAAATTGAGTGGACCGGTCCGGTTTGCAGTTATTATATAAATTTCAGCGAGCTACACTGAACCTAATCGGTCACTACCTTTCCTATTCAGATTGCGCCACATCACCTTTTAGTTTTTTATCACAACCATTAATTTTTTATTTTCCCAAATTACCACCCAATCCCCATATATCTCAAAATGTAAAAAACCCTAACTATTTTCCTCATTCTTCCATCCTAGCCCTGCTTCTTCTCTTTCTCCCATTTCTATCTAAATTCTCAGCTTCATCTCATTTTCATCTGCTTTTGTCTCCTTGTCATAAGTGATTGTTTCATCTCAAGTCTCTTCATTGACATTCGATGACATCTGAAGATTTTTTTTTCTTTTCTTGTTTTTTCTTTCTTTCTTTGTTTTTCTATGAATATGTGAATGTGATATTGGTGGCTTTTCTGAATTTGTTTGTGGCTATGTTTTTTCATTTCTCCCTTTTGAAATCCAAACTGGTCGATAATAACCAAAACTGACAGATCATTACCGGTGTTGTTTAACATCGATTATATACGATACTCGGTCGGTTTCGGTTGTTATCCAAATGAAAACTAATATTTTCGGTTCAGCGCAAATCCGACTAAAAAATGTCTAAAATCGATACAACTGATCCAAACAAAACCGATTACTTTTTAATTTTTAGAAAAATATTTTTTTATTATATATTTGTTTTTATTGGTAAATTTACTATTTTACTGTGAATCTATATACACTCAATCAATTTTTAAATAATATTTAGGGCATTATCTTATCTAACTCTCTCTCCCCAATCATTTTTTAAGTAAGCGTAACTTTTTTTTTAATCATTTATGTGTAAAATTTTGAAAACAAATTAATAATAATTTTTTAAACAAAATTTTAGCCTAACTAGTTTTTGGTATAAAAAATTGCCCAAATGTCAAAGATTCAAAGTTAAAAAGCCCAACAATTAAATTTCAAAAAGTCCAAAAAAATTAAATAAAAACCCAAGCCAAAACGATTAACTAAACCGATCTAATCCAATTAGTCCAATCTAATTACTAATTGGATTGGATTTGATGTATGAATTATATTAGATCGGATTGAAAAAAACAAAACCGATTACTAATTGGATTTGAATGACTATTTTCAAAATATATCAGTTTCGAACCGATGAACACCTCTATACAACACAAAAACTACAATACGATTTGAGCAAACTACAACATGAAAATGACTAGAATAGAAAGAGAAAAACTAACATTAGGTTGAGGCTCCAATTGCTGCTTAGTTTCTTCAGATTCGGTTTGAGCCCACGTTAATGGTCATCCATGGCCTACGTTTGGTGGGTTACTGACATTCCTCTTCTTTGCAGTTGCATTTTTCTTCTCTAGGACTTTTTCATTTCTCTTTGTCGACGGCAATTTATTTTTCTTTTCTTTCATGACCGACATTTAGCTTCTTATTGCCGGCAGTTTGTTTAACCTGAGCCATTGCTGGCAACAATCGGCGACAACCAGCGACAGACAAAAAGAGTAGAGGGGAGACGAAAAAAAAGATAGAAGAAGTGAGAAGAGATGGGACGGGGTAAAAAAAACGTGAGAAAGCGTAGAAAAAAATCTCCTAAAATTTGTGAGCATTATATGATTGAGAAGGTATATTTAGTTTTTCCTTGAGTAAATTGATAACTTGTAGGCATTAATCACTTTTTATAAAAGGATATGTATATTTCATTATCTTTATGGCCGCATGGGCATTTCTCCAAATTTTCCTTCTTTTTTTCCATAGGCAGCCCAAATTCAAAAATTGGATCATGGGCTTGTTCATGCAAACAAAAAAACAAAATCTAAATTGCTACTCCATCCTAAAGGTCTAAAAAGCATTAAAAATAAGTCATAATTGATTTTATATTTTTCTTCAACACTGCCTGACAGCATAAAAAAGCACATATAGAAAACAAAACAAACATAAAAATATTGCTCAAGAAACTAGTAACTTGATCTCCCATCACCCTCAATGATCACATCTTTGAAAGCGCCGTCACTTGGAATCATAGGCAAGACGTGTTCTTGATGGGGTACTATAACATCCAGCAAGTAAGGGCCAGCAGTATCCAACATCTTTTGAATTGCAGATCTAAGCTTTTCCTTCTTTGTCACGCGGGCGGCGGGTATTCCACAAGCATCTGCAAACTTCAACAGATTTGGAAATATTTCAGATTCGTTCGATGGGTTCCCCAGGTAGGAATAAGCTCTGTTGGCCTTGCAGAAGCGGTCCTCCCATTGAGCAACCATACCCAAATGTTGATTATTTAGCACTAGTATCTTAACAGGGAGATTCTCCACCCTAAGGGTTGCAAGCTCTTGGACATTCATGATGAAACTTCCATCACCGTCAATGTCAACAACAATAGCATCCGGATTGGCAACTGCGGCTCCTATAGCTGCAGGCAATCCAAAGCCCATTGCTCCTAATCCCCCAGATGTCAACCATTGGCGAGGCCTCTTGTACTTGTAAAACTGAGCTGCCCACATCTGATGCTGGCCAACACCAGTACTTATGATTGCATTTCCATCAGTCAGTTCATCAAGAACCTGAATAGCATATTGAGGAGGAATAGCTTCACCAAAAGTCTTAAAACTCAATGGATATTTTAGTTTCTGCTCTTTTAGCTCCTCCCTCCAAGATGAAAAATCGAGTTTAAGCTTGGATTCATTCTCTTCCAATATCCGGTTCATCCCTTCCAAAGCCGATTTCACATCAGCACAAACTGATACATAGGGTTGCTTATTCTTTCCGATCTCTGCCGAATTAATATCAATATGAACAATCTTAGCACGGCTAGCAAAAGCCTCAAGCTTCCCTGTCACATGGTCATCGAACCTCACTCCGAAAGCAAGCAACAGATCACTTTTGTCCACAGCATAATTGGCATATACAGTGCCGTGCATTCCAAGCATTTGCAGAGATAAGTCATCCGAGCAAGGGTATGCTCCTAGACCCATCAAAGTACTAGCAACAGGAATCCCAGTAAGCTCCACAAACCTCCTCAACTCCTCACTGGAGTTCAAACACCCACCACCAACATACAAAACTGGCTTTTTCGACTCCGATATCAACCTCACAATCTGTTCCAAGTGGGACTGATTGGGGAGCTTAGGCAACCTAGCCAAGTAACCAGGAAGCTTAATGGGTTGGTTCCAATTGGGAACAACAAGCTGTTGCTGAATATTTTTGGTATGTCAATCAAAACAGGGCCTGGTCGGCCTGAGGTAGCTAAGAAAAATGCTTGGCTAACGACCCTAGGAATGTCTTCCACATCAAGAACAAGATAATTATGCTTGGTGATAGATCTAGTTACCTCCACAATCGGGTTTTCTTGGAACGCATCGGTACCAATCATTTGCCTAGGGACTTGCTCTGTGATGGCAACCACAGGCACACTATCCAAGAGAGCGTCGGCGAGTCCACTGACCAGGTTGGTGGCACCGGGACCGAAGGTTGCGATGCACACGCCGGGAAGGCCGGAGGACCGCGCGTAGCCCTCGGTGGCGAAGACACCACCTTGCTTGTGGCGAGGGAGACAGTTCTTTATGATGGAAGAGCGCGTGAGAGTTTGGTGGATCTCCATGGACGCGCCACCAGGGTAAGCGAATACGTTCGTGACTCCTTGTCGCTCCAAAGCTTCGACGAGGACATCGGCGCCTTTTCTGGGTTCGTCCGGGGCAAATCTGGAAATGGCGGTGTTTGGTTCGGAAACAGTGGTGGTGATTGCAGCGGCGTCGGGGACATTGGAAGAGGGTTTTGGGTTGGGTCGAGGGNCTAGGAATGTCTTCCACATCAAGAACAAGATAATTATGCTTGGTGATAGATCTAGTTACCTCCACAATCGGGTTTTCTTGGAACGCATCGGTACCAATCATTTGCCTAGGGACTTGCCCTGTGATGGCAACCACAGGCACGCTATCCAAGAGAGCGTCGGCGAGTCCACTGACCAGGTTGGTGGCACCGGGATCGAAGGTTGCGATGCACACGCCGGGAAGGCCGGAGGACCGCGCGTAGCCCTCGGTGGCGAAGACACCACCTTGCTTGTGGCGAGGGAGACAGTTCTTCATGATGGAAAAGCGCGTGAGAGTTTGGTGGATCTCCATGGACGCGCCACCAGGGTAAGAGAATACGTTCGTGACTCCTTGTCGCTCCAAAGCTTCGACGAGGACATCGGCGCCTTTTCTGGATTCGTCCGGGGCAAATCTGGAAATGGCGGTGTTTGGTTCGGAAACAGTGGTGGTGATTGCAGCGGCGTCGGGGACATTGGAAGAGGGTTTTAGGTTGGGTCGAGGGCAAGAGCAAGAAATGTGGAAGTTGAAGTGGATGGTTGGTCTGTGGGGAATAGAGGAAATGAGGAGAGCAAATTTAGAAATGAGTTTCTTAGATTTGGCCGAGGAAGCACAACGAGACGGCTTATGGAAGGACGAGTAAGAGGTTGGAGCAGTGGCCATTGTTGGTTTTGATGATTCAAGAATCAGGTTTCATATGTTCTTAAACCAGACCATTATTGGTTTTGTCTTCAGGTTATAATAAACTCTTTGGTTAAAAGAAAGAATTGTAATATAAGGAAATCAAATGTTTCACATGTAATGGGTTCCTTCAGACTAGTCTATGACAAAAAAATATGATAATAAAAATAAAAACCATGTGCTAAGCACGTCTATGTGAATAAAAGTAGCATCCATGCGTCCCCTCTCCTCTTCTTGAAAACTCTCACTCAACAACCTGAAATTATGTATCAGACAAAAAAACTATAATGAAGTTAGGATACAACGTTTTAAAGCAGCTGCAGGTGTATGGTCCAACACAGTGCATGGTCCAGCATAGAAGTGACAATTCATGTTATAGGAAAAAAATATAAAATAAATAAAAAAGCACTTGCTTTTACAAAGTTATTTTATCAAGCAACAAATATAGTTGATATGAAAATTTTAAAACAACCAAATCAGTATAGAAAAATCATTATATTGGGAAAAAATATTAAAATGAGAAAAAATTATTTTTAGGTCAAACAAATTTAAAAAAAATGAAGAAAAAATTAAAAACATTGGACAAAAAATTTAAATGGGAATTTTTTTTAATTGAAGTAATTTTAAGTGGCAAAATAGGAAAGAAAATTAAAATATTAAATTAGAAAAAATTAATTTAGATATTTTAAAATTTACATCAACAATTTTTGTCACTTGTAACAGTTTTACTAGAAAAACTTTAAAGAGGTAGCCTATTCTTATTTTTTTCAGTTAACAAATGGTGTTCATGTCAACCTATTTAAAAATTATTAATCTTTTAATATCCATGTTAAATGGATTATCCTATTTAAACCATTTAATAAAATACTATATTTATTTTGACAAAATAATATATCAAATAACATATTTACCTATCACTATTTTGAGCTTTTATACAATAACACAACTTATATATTACTTTTATTGTATTTATCTCATACTTAATCGAATATATATTGTATATAGTGGTCAGACAATAGTATATATATATTAAAGGAGAAATACACTTTAGTACCCTGTAGTTTGCTAAACTTTCACATTATACCTTCAAGTTTCAAATGTATCACATTAAGCCTCAAATTTACATTTTATACCACATTAGGCCTTCAAGATTCAAGTGTATCACATTAAGCCTTCAATTTACATTTTATGTCACATTAGACCTTCAAATTTCAAGTGTATTACATTAAGCTTCTAATTTATATTTTTTTGCCAATTTTCAATAATATAAATAAAAAATCATCTAATTTTCTTTTCATCTAAAACTTTTTATTTCATCCTAAATTAATAAAAAAAAAATTATCCTGAATTTTTTTATCCTATATATTTTTCATCATGATATTTTTTTTATCCTAAATTGCTAAAAAAATTATCATGAAAATTTATTTAATCTTATATTTTTTCATCATGAATTTTTTTTTGGAGGAATAAAAAATAATTTTTTACAAAGTAGAAAGTATTAAATGATAAAATTAATTGTAGTGCTTTTTATTTAAAAATAAATAAATTCTAGAAAATTTTAAAGTACATTAATTATTTATTATAGTATAAAATATAAATTGAAAGATTAATGTAATACACTTGAAATTTAAAGGTCTAATGTGACATAAAATGTAAATTGAAAGCTTAATGTGATACACTTGAATCTTGAAAGCCTAATGTGACATAAAATGTAAATTTGAGGCTTAATGTGATACATTTGAAACTTGAAAGCCTAATATGAAAGTTTAGCAAACTATAGGGTACTAAAGTGCATTTATCCCTATATTAAAAGACGTGCCAATTTCAAATTGAATATATTGATATGTTATTTATTAATAGTGTAAATACTAACATCCTGTTTGACATGATTTTTGGTTTCATATTTTTCAGAGCTAAAAAATTGTTTCTCGAAGTATTTGGACAATTTTATAAGTGTTTATAGTCTCCATAAGCCTTTTTAACCAAAGCCAATAAAGAATAGCTTTTCCAGGAAGCACTTTTAAAAAGTAAAAAAGAAATAAAAACAAAAACTATATTAAACATAGCCTAATAGTATTTGTAACAAATCATTTTCGAATTGGATTATTGTGTCCAAACCTATGCCTCTAAAGCAGCCAACAACTAAAGATAACAAAACTAATTACATTACACTAAATAGAATCTACTTCTTTAATATCAACACATAATTCAACCAAATAAACATGATAAACATAGTAACTAAATCTAAAAATAAGCAAGAAAACAAGGATAGATTTGTAAAATCGTCCTTTCACACAGTTTTTAGACACTAAACATGTAATTCACATAAAGAATACGACTAGAATTTCATGCAAACCTGTCCATCATGCCCCATAACCAGAAACCTATCAAAATCCACTCATTCAGTTGGTCCATGCCAACCTTAACTGTTATATCTTTTCAAGACATATATTTTTATTCAGCTGATACCATGAATGCACCACCAATGGCTGCTCCTCAGATAACAAACAACACTTGAGACTGACGCGGCCACAACTAAGAATCATGGACTATAATTTGCAAATCAAATACAATATTTTGTCAAAAAAGATACACAATGTCATCTACCCATTTACATCATTAAACTCCAAAAGCTTTTTGATTTTATAATTTCTCAAGATGCAACTGTTTCCCATTATTATGAGAAAAATGTAACCATTTTCCATGACAGGCCATTTGTGTTTATGAGGCATTCAATTTCCACGAAACGATTAAAAAAACTCCTACAAAACAAAATCTAGCATTTTAATATTTATAACATATCACAAAAGTTTCACTCCCATATACAACTCAACAGATCACCGTTAAAAATCACAAATTTTTAATACTAAATTGCTTTTGATAATTCAAGAATTAGGTTTCATATTTTCTTAAACCATACCATTATTGGTTTGGTCTTCAGGTTATAACAAACTCTTTGTTTAAAATAAAGAATTGTAATATAAGGAAATCATAATGTTTCACATGTAATTGGTTCCTTCGGATAAGTCCATGACAAAAAAAGATAATAATAAAAATAAAAACCAACTGCTACGCACTACTCTGTGAATAAAAGTTGCATCCATAAGTCCCCTGTTCTAGAAAACTCTTACTCAACAACCTGAAATTATATATCAAACAAAGACACTATGATTAAGTTAGGATATATCATTTTAAAGCACAGCTAGTAGGTGTGTGGTCCAACATAGAGTATGGTCTAACAAAGAGGTGACAATTCATGTTAATAAGGGAAAAAAATCAGGTGGTTCTACCTCTACAAAGTCCTCCCATTAAAATTTTGACAAGTAGCAAAAATAGTTGATATGAGAATTTTAAAATAACCAAATCAAAATAGAAAAATCATTTTATTTGGATAAAAAAATTAAAATGGGGAAAATTGTTTTTCAGAAGTAAAAATTAAAAAAATTAAAAGATTAATAAATTGGAAAAAAAATTAAACAAAGAGGAATTTTTATCTAGGGAAATTTTTTTTATTGAATGAACTTTTAAGCGGCGAAAGTAGAATATAAAAATCAAAACATTAAAGTAGAAAAAAATTGATTTGGTTATTTGAAAATCCACATCAACTATTTTTGTCACTTGTCAAAGTTTTGACCACTCGATTTCTTCTCAATAGGTGGTGCTTATGTCAGCATATTTATTTAAAGTCATTACTTGTGTAGTGTTAGGATTTTCTAACCCTAATCCGCACCTGTTTAATATTCATGTTAAACGAGCTGACATGTTTAACTTATTTAATAAAATATTATATTTATTTTGAAAAAATAATATATTAAATAACATGTTTATCTATCTTTATTATATATATTAAAAGATTTATTTTAATATTCAAATATTATATATAATAAAAGATTTATATTAATAAATCGTGTCTCTTTGTGTCAATTTCGAATTAACAGTTGACCTGTTATGTTATTGACCTTAACATGTGTGGACACTGTAATAATATTTTTGTTTTCAAGTTGGGTCATTGTGTCCAACCCAAATTGCCAACAGTGCCACTATAGCAGCCAACAGCTAAAGATAACAAAACCAATAACATTACACTATATAGAATCTACCTTTTAAATATCAACACATAATTCGACCAATAAACATGATTAACATTTATAACTAAATCTACAAATAAGCAAGCCAATGATTGGTAAAATCACCCATCATTTTCAAACAGTTTACATATCCTAAACATTTAATTCATATCAGGAGTAGTGAGACTAGAATTTAAAGTAAACCTCTCCATCATACCATAAACCCCATTACCATAAACCTACCAAATCTACTCATTCAGTTGGTCAATGCCAACCTAAACTGTTATAACTTTTCAAGAACAAATATTTTCATTCAACTGATACCATGAATGCATCACCAATGGCTGCTCCTCAGATAACAAACAACACTTAAGACTGTTGTGGCCACAGCTAAGAATCGTGGACTATAATTTGTAACTCAAATATAATATTTTGTCAAAAAAGATGCACTATTTCATTCACCCATTTACATCCTTCAACTCCAAAAGCTTTTTAATGTACCATTTTCCATGACAGGCCATCTGTATATGCGCATTGGTACATAAATTATATAATAACCAATAAACACAATGGGGCATTCAATTCCAAGAAACAATTCAAAACCTACTACCAAACAATATCAAATTGTAATACCTTATAGCATATCACAAAAGTTTCACTCCCACGTACAACTCATCAGATCACCGTTAAAAATCACAATTTTTTCATCCAGTGCAGTCCAATTAAACATATAACCACCTACAAATTCTAGCTTTCGCAATTAATTAAATTTATTATAGAAAGATAGAGATATAAACAATACCTAAGCAGAGCCAACGATGATGTTGTTGATGGGAATGAATATCAGCTTCACGAAAAAGCCAACGAATCCCATCACCACGAATCCGATCGCCGTACGAAACGCCACCTTTGTGAATTCTGCACCCACAATCAACAAACAACACGTTAACGGATAAACCTAGAACCGAAATTTCAAAACCGGATCAAAACACCACAGATCCAAAGCTTATACGCAAACAATTATTGTATTTTCTTTTTCTACCTTTGCGGTCAGGTTTGTGGCACCTCTTGACGAGGCGAACGCTGTCCTTGGCGAAGTCTCTGAGAGGATCGACGACGGAATCAACAGCGTCCATTTTTTCCGATTGGAGGTTTTGGGGGTCTTTTTGAGAGAAACAAATCGTGACCAACACTCTTTTAAAAAGTTGGGGAAGAGACCAAGTACGGGGTCAGTACTAAGGACGCGTTTGGAGGGTGGTCAAAATACAATTGCAATTTTTTGGACGATAATGCCCTTCAAGAAGAACTGGCCAATCTTCTGTCCTCTTTTGAATTTCCTCTTTTCCATTAGCGACTTTTCCTGTTTGGCTGCGACGGAAATCGTACTCTCACGCCTGACAGAATGAGATACTAATATCTTTTAAATTATATTTATTTTTGTAATGTTCAAAGATTTAGTTAAAGTATAAAATAGGATTTAGGAATAAAAAGGCAATAAAAGTGGGATTTGAGATGATTAAAGTATATTTAAAATTATATTTTGATGGGTGAACTAAAAATCTTATTAAGTATTTTATAGATAGTTTTTACCAAGTGGTAGTGGCTATGCTAGACTTTTTCTAAATTTCAATTTGTTAATAGGATTTTTTTTTTTTCAAAAAAGGCTTTATAAAGACAAATATAAATTAATAAACACACAAACACAAATGTTATATTCTTTGACCCCTTATCCCAAAAGTATTTAGCCACAATTTAATGCCAAATGTCTTCCCATATTAACACTGTGAAATAGGAAACTAATTTCAGAAACTTAGACATATGTTTCAGAAACTTAAGACATATGTTTCAGAAACTTAGACATAATCCCTCCAAAGAAAAAGAAAAAAAAGAATTGAAAAAGTCCCATCTCAGACTACATATCCACCTGGTTTTGATAAATTGGAAATATAATAAAAAGGACCAGGAACATTCATGTTAGGCACATTATCAGGACCCTAATTCTTTTCAAGGACTGCACATTAGAATGGATATTTAACACAGCAGTAAATGTTCAACTGCTCTGGAAATGTTTAAAATCCCAATCTAAGTTGTTACCTCATAAAATAAATTAATAGGCAATTACAATTTGGAAGGAATCAAATTTCCCAAGTACCATCTGCCTCGCGCAATATCTTTCCTTTCAAGCCACAATAGCAAACCATTGGCAAGTTAGTCGCTCAAACTGCAAAGCACAATTACAAAGATATAGTTAGTATTTGATCAAGTTTCCACTAAAAGCTACAACCGTATTCAAGCTTCATATCAATAGCATATTCAGTTTAGAATGTAAATTCAAAATTGTATAGTTCCACTTTTTTTTGTGGCTGCCAAAATGCCTTCTCATCTAAGTTGATCATAGAAAGTATATGTAAATACTGCCATGTCAAGCACACTCAGAAACTCACTTGCTTCCTCCATGAAATAGTTGGAAGCCAAGAGCACATAAGAGTGATTAAGTAAGTTCAAAATTACAAGTTGCCTTTCAGTATAAACTCTTGCAGTACGAGAAAACACATTCTTTTACGACGCTAAAGGATGCAGATGCATCACAAATACAGAATTCTTTGAACACGTAATTCTAAAGATTATAAAGTCAATAACCAAACCACATTTCTCAGTTTCAAAAAAATCCAACCGGCATTGAAAGAAAAAAGTTGTGTAACAAATCAGGATCAAAGTCAAATTAATTAAACTGCATTAAGTTGTCTATATTCCTAGCTCAAAACATATAATTCCAGGCTAAGCTGAGAAAGGTCAAAACAAGATATCATAGTAGAGAAGAAAACCAGTATACTAGGGGATACATACAGTTTTACAAAAAGTTGTAATAACTAGAAACATATATCTATTGTCCTAACAATACATGCTTCCACTTAAATTACAACCATAAATTCAATACAATCTTTTAAGGCATCAACGCTTCTTTATTCCACCTATGATATCAACATTGACACTGCTAAGGGGATTAATTAACCCACCAATTCATATGCACTATCTCCATATCTATCTCAAACATAAAATTGAATAAAAGAAAAAAATGCAAATGATTTTATGCCCCCTGCAGACAGGGTTCAAAATTCACCACAGAAATCTACTCCAACCAAGTATAGGGTTTATAGACTGATTGAATTAGAATTGTTCCTAGAAATCAGATCCGTATCAGCTAAAGTCCATCCTCAGGCACAATCTCTTTTAGGTGATTTGAATTATGGCTATATTCAACACCAAACAAAGTCAAACCCCTATCTTTCAAAAGATTTCTCTATACTCTAATAAAGTTCCCCAAAAAAACCGAGTTTGTCTCTACTTTCACCACTCCCTGCGATGTACGTATTCCTACATCTTAAACACTAGAGATAAAAAATAAATAAATAAAGCAGAGAGAGCAAGCGAAACATAAAATTAAGGACACAAGCTTGAACAGGCAGCACAAAAATATTACATTTTTCTACGAAATAATGAAGAAACAGAAAGATGAAGACAAGCAAGCCTAAAAAAAAAATTTAAAAAATAAAATAAAATTTGAAATGCTGTCCTAAGATGCAAAATCAGCACTTTGTAGCCACAGCATTGTTTCAAAATCTGAATATCCGTGCTAATAAAATGACAGCAAAACCATGGTAGTCCAAGGGAGTCCCAGCACAGAGAGACACAGAACTTTAGAGGAACAATGAGTAAACCATATCATGGAATCAAATCAGAACAAACAAAACCACATATCATATCAATCAAAGAAAAATACAAGAAAAATGTACTGCTGCAAAATCAGCAATTTGTAGCCACAGCATTTTTTCAAAATCTGAATATCCGTGCTAATAAAATGAAAGCAAAACCATGGCAACCCCAGGAAGTCCCAGCATAGACAGACGCAGAACTTTTTAGGAACAATGAGTAAACCATCTCATGGAATCAAAACAGAACAAACAAAACCACATATCATTTCAATAAAAGAAAACACTAAGAAAAAAAAAAAAAAGTAACCCAACATAAAGATGAAGCTCAGAAGTAACCATAAACGCATACCTCTTAGCCATCTAAATTCCCTTGCCCACTACTCCCTCCACTACCATACGACCCGTCATCCGTCACCGACTGCCAAACCGATTGCCAAGCCTGAGACGGTGGCTGAGCAAAAACTCCGGTGGGGTCCATCGCCGGCCGCCCAATCATCATCCCTCCGGGCCCAGAGGCGGGCTGACCCATCGGAGGATAATAGTACGGAACCCCACTGGCCGTTGCTCCAACCATCCCTCCCCCCAAGCCGGCCTCGTCCTTGATCTCGTCCCGGGGCACAATATCGACCAAGAAATCGAAGATGTCGGTCCTGGTGATCGCCGCAGCGATGTCGTTCTTCTGCAAGGTCCTCCTCTTGTTCTCCTCGGCGTGGAGCCAAGAGCGGATAGTGAGCTCGAGAATGAAGAGCTCGCAGGCCTTTGCGAACAAGATTGGAGCCTCGGCGGATATCATGCGGACGTCCTCATCGGCCTTCATGATCTTCTTGATGCGAGCCAAAGGGAGCTGGTGGTTCTTGAAATCGTTGACCTGCTCGATCTCGTGGCGCTGGTAGGACCAGAACATCTGGAGCTGCTGTTGCTGCTGCTGAAGAAGGTGGTGGAATGGAGGAGGAATTGCTGGGTTTGGGGTTTGAGATGGTGGTGGGTATGAAGCAGATTGGGCTTGCTGGGTGGAATTGTTGTTGGCAGTGCTGTCCATTGATGGGGTTGCTTTTCTCTTTTTCTTCTGCTAAATTGGCCAAATGGGTTTTGATCAGAAATGGCTATGGAGTATAGGGGTTTCTCAGAATAAATTTTTTAAAGGATTTTTGTGGTGGGATTTTGAGGGGGAGAGACAGAATGAGAGAGACGCAGAGAAAGAGATGGGATAAGGTACCGCCGCGCAGTGAAGATGCTTTTTTTTTTTTTTTTTTTTTTTTTTTNTTTTTTCTTTTTGGGGAGTGGTTCTTCTTGTGCTCTTGCTCTGTGTGTGATTCAATTGGCTTGTGTCTGTCTAATTTATTTATTCTGTGTTTATTTCTTTCGAAATTAAATATATATATATATATACATTTCAGTTTTTTTTTTTTTTTTCTTTTTTTGTTGCCATAATCGGAAAAGAAGGAAAGCTGCTTTTTCATAATGAAGAGATTATTGCTCAAGTTTATGATAAGTTTTTGTTTGATTGATAAATAATAATAACAGAATAATGATAATGATATTACATTAACAAATAAAAGAAGAAAAAATAGTATTTTTTGTTCTTTTAAAAATGGTTATTAGTTTTATTTTTATTTTTATGTATTGTAATTACAAAACATGGATTTTTAATGACAAAAGTTATTCTTTCGATGTTATTGGATATTAGAAAGTATTGAAAACATAGACGGAGATTACTGGTCAGCCAAATATTTGAGAAAGAGACAATTTAAATGTGTAGATTTGTTTATTTGTATAGGAAAGTGCAGTAACTTATTTAATTATAGAATCCATGTCCCTATCATCTAAATTATAATGATAGTCAAAGAAACGAATATCAATTGGTCAATTTGTGGACTTTGAAAACAGACCAAGCATATATTCTATTTCTGACTAAAAACCCTTCTAAATTTCAGTGTTGATTCCCCTTTTTTTTTTCCTTTTCTTTTTCTTTCTATAATGGTTCAATAAGTGAGTTTTGTTTATTGACAGTTTCAAATTTTAATGAACAGCTTATAGCCATATAGGTCTTCTTTTGAATCATTTTTTTTCTTCTTTTTTTGCAAAATAAACTCTCTCTTTTTGTAAGTTAACATGGCACCAATGGAATTCAACCGCACAGAATTCATATAGATATATTTGGAAAAAGGAAATGTCAAAATTACATTTCATTCTAAAATATAAATATAAAACTATGTTTATGCACGGATTTTAACTAGAATATGCCTCGTTAAGAAAAACATTCCTCTTTCTTTTCAAATCAAATATCTCTGTGTCTTCAAACAAAGAATTATCTGCTTTTAACAAAGAACCACAAATTACAAAAAAAAAAAAAAAAAAGAAGAAGAAGAAGCTGTCTGGTCTTTAAACTAAAGCCTCCACAAATGAAACATGTACTCTATTAGAAAATAGATGAAATACAAATATGTTAAAGGAAAGACTTAATTTACTTAAAAGGTGCTTCATGCATGGTGACTAAAGTTTTGTCAACTCAAGTCTGTTCTGTCTTCCTTTACAGAGTAAACATAATACAATACAAATCAGATGTCCTTTTCATGTTTTCTTTCTGTTGAAAAGTTCTCAATCAAACTCTGTCATTGCCTCATCTCGCATCAAGGTCTATTATTCTAAGAATGGAAATCCAAGATCTGTCCAATATCTTCAATGCTGTGAAAGATTTGATCCAGCAAGAAATTTCAACTTGCTGGTTTGGATCATGTTCTATCTCTACCATTGTAAGAACTCTCAGTAGCTTTTGATTGCTCAAGCCAGTACATAGTTACTTGGTTTACCTATATAGGGTCAATGAAATTCTAGTTTTACAAGCTCCCTTTTCTTTCACCATTTCTAAACAATTTAGGTGAAGCATTAGTAAGAGAAAAATATCAAAAGATCTAAAATATAAACACGACTGAGCATCAAAATTGCATGATAAACATGGCAACGACAATCAAAATGCACTGCTAAAAGCAAAGAGACTTTATATGAACACCTTGTTTGAGTAAAGAGAAGTTGAAAAGGTAATTCAAGTCCAAGACAACAACAATGGACTAACACTGTAAAGCATTTTGAGATGTATCAAAATTTCATGCAGCTCCTAGGTCCATATGGTTGACCAGCTGCAAAGTTTTAGTCCTGTAGGAGGGTACTAAAGAAATTAAAAAAGAAGTTCCCTTCTAAACTATGTTCAAGTTATAGAAAGAGCTGAGATTGGTTTTGAAGGCATTGCCTGACTTACAAGTAAAACTACAGACCAACCAATATACAGCAACGAGGGCAAAATTGCTGTATGACTGCTGTACCTTGGTACAACTTTTTTCTTTTTGAAAGCACTATTATATACCTGAACAGGTGAACCTTTACCATTTAGGTTACGATCAGTAAAATGGCATCATTCAGCATCCTATAGCCTTTTTCCTTCCTTCAACGGTCTCCTATTATATACTAGCAACTTTTTTTCTTTTGTTTCGTTGCCCCTCCGCATTGCTTCTGGTCCATTGTTCATCACCTCCTCTACAGTAGGGATTTTCAAACACTCCGGTGGATTTTCTATCTTAGCTTTCTCAGTTGTTTCCATTACTTCTACCGTTGCTTCTGTTACGACCTGAAGGAGTTCCAATGGTGTAGATGCAGGATCAAGCTCCCAGCAATCTTTAGGTGGACTGTGAGCTTCAAGACCTGTGAGAAAGTAAGAAGGGACCTGGTGAGAGAATCGAAACATCTCTTCTCTGGGAATAGTCCTGATTTTACTTGGATCTGGATGCTTGCGAAACACAGTCTTGAAACCAGCTACTTTAACAAGTGGAGAAACATTCACACCCCTCTCTTCATTATAATCTTCAAGTACTTCTACCATGTCATATTTGTGTATCACTTCATCAGGGGTGAGTGCATTCCAATCAGGAGACCAGTTTCTATATAGAGCCCAAATGTCTCCCTCTGCAGGATATATTCTAACGGCTCCTCTTATGCCTTTTGTCCACTTAACCTTGTGTGAGAAGGAATTAAGACAACGGGAAACTGCATGCTTGCCTATTCGGAAATCTCCACTCGTTTTAGGAAAACCAGAAATGATCCAGTTTAGGGGAGCCAGTTCATCATTGCTTTTGGAATTAAGCCAACTGATCTTCATCTTGAATGGATCTAAAGATATAACAGAATGAATCATAGCATAATAACGGGGCATCCCATCATCCTCATCATAAGCAGCCCAAACCTCGTTACTACGAAATGACTTTTCTGTACGGTCCCCATCAAAATCATGAAAATCTGGATCTGGAACACTCATTGACACTGGATCTGGGCCCTCTGTATCAGGATCAACATCAGATTTAACAGGGGCACACTTTCCGGCATATTCTTCTTTCATAGCATCCAAAAGTTCTCGACATTTGCTCGTATCTGCTTTTACACCAGAATTAGCAGTTTCTACTTTTGCTTTCTCCTTCTCTCTCTCCTTGAATTGGGTCTTGGACACACCATCTATTCCCCATTCATTAAGCTTCTTGCATATCTCTTTCTTAGCCTTCAATATCAATATAGTCCGCATTTCTATTTGCGACAACTCCCTTGTGCAATTAACTCTACTATTTCCAGCTAAGTCCATCCTTCTTGTACCGGAACTACCCTTTTGTGATCCAAATATAGTTTCTCTGGAAACTCCTCCATTCCCAGTTCCCATCTGAGTCACCGTCTCATGGCCATTTGCACGTCTTCTTTTCTGAGGCTTGTCTCTTTTGAGCACAGAACTGGAACCAGCACCAGAAGACCCAGAAGTTAGTCCACCACCTGCCTTCTTAAAAACATGAGACTTCATCTTATGGTTCTCCTCTCTCTTGCCTTCCATGGATGCCTCTCCACGCCGTCTCTTCAATTGCTCAAATGCTGGATGAAGAGTGCCTGCTGCTTGAGCAGCAGTAAAAGTCACAGCTGGCATGCTTTCAACACCACCAGCTGCGGAAAATATACCTTCCTGGAAATTTCTCTCCGATGATTCAATTCCAGAAAATCCTGCTAGTCCAACATTTGTAGTAGATGCAGAAGTCCTTCCTGGAGGATATGAGTTATTTATCACAGTTTGTGGACTAGAATTTTGACGCTGCTGGTAGGAATTCCACAATGAAGATGAAGAATTGCCTTTTAGAGGTGGGGGTGGTGTCTCAAAAGCAAAGAATGACTTGTGGCAGTTGGCACACACAAGACTGTGGTTGATAAAGCTCCTAAGATACTCAAACTGCATGTTGCAATCATTGCACATGGTCCAAAATGTGGGTTTTTCTTGGGAAGGAGCTGAAGGAGGCCAGTAATAAGCAGGCCTCTGATGATATCTTCCATTTAAATGATTGCTGTTGAAGTGATTATGAAAACCATTCTGACCAGCTGGCACAGATGACATCCCATCTTGCTCATAGATAGACCTTCGATTCCGCTTCTGGTCATAGAGAATTCTTCTGCCTTTATCAGACAACAAAATCCAGGCTTCAGATACAATTTTAAAAGCCCCATCTGCACCTACAGATTTGTTTCTATCAGGATGCACTGTAAGAGCCAATCTCCTGTATTGCTTCCTGATTGTGGCCTCATCCGCCAAGGGATCCACACCAAGAACCCTGTACCAATCAACTTCCCCGTTTGTTCTCTTCTCCGCAGAGATGTAAACATCAAGAGTTGCCAAGAATTGAAGAATGCCATCAAGTTCCGGATACAAGTTTTGGGCTTTTATAGCAAATCTCTTTGCCCCATTAATATCGAGCTCTGTAAACTTCTTCTCTGCTATCTCTTTCGCCTTGAGAGCCTCCTCTTTATTACATTCCATAATCACAATGTCAGTCGCCCTCGGTATCGCACCACAAATATTTCCTTATTCCTTCTTTGTAAGAATAGCTGCCACGTAGTGAACGAGTAATCAATACAAGTAATTTATCTATATTTAACACCCGAATATTCCGCAAGCATAATTAAGACCTTACTTTTAATTGTTGAAGTCCGAATACATCCAAAAACTAATGACGATAAGAGAGAAAACAAAATCATAAAAAGGAAAATACTTCAATGCAAAAGGTAAATAAAGGTCCGGAAACTACGGAGAAGAATAGTTCCACAATCAATAAAAAAAACAATTACCAATATAGAAATGCAAATAAATGATTCCTCTCATTCAACAGTTACAAAATTGATCAATGATAACCAATTAAATGACCGAATCAATAGCCGCAAAAGTATCTATATTACAATGCCAATTCAACAAGTTAGATTAACGAACTTTTTAACGAAATTAACGAACTTCCAAACCAAGTACAGCATGTTTACATAACTGCCATTCATGATCATGCTCATTCATAAAAATCCATGATTCAAGGAAAAGAAAGAACAAAACAAGAAACAAAAGTCCAATCACATATTCACTAATGAAGAAACATATTTAAATATAGAGCTAAATTGATTATACCTGATTCAGATTTCACGGTGAATTTCTTTTGTTGAATTCTGAGTACAAGTTTCCTTGATTTCTCAGACCAAACAGAGAACAAGAGTTTCTTAAAGTAAATTGCAGTTACAAGACACTTTGAATAAATAAACAATCCAAACACAGAAACCCTATCAACAGAATGGAAAATCAGGAAATAGCAAAACGAAAACCCACTTTCAGATTGAATTGAAGTTTCCAAAACGATCCAACAAACGCACATTAATACTTGAAATAAGCTCCAAAGAAGAAACTCACATATCACATTAAACATGACCAAATTCAGTAGCTTTCCACTATAATCCAACGAGATTTCATACCATCACTTCACAATCTAAGAACAACGCAATGCCAGAAAGAAATTCTATTCCATACATGGAACAATGAAATTATATGTGTATCACAGGTAAAAGAATTTAAAAATAAAAATAAGCATTGTTAAGAAAATTACCCATTGTCAGAAATTGAATCACAACAAAGCGGTGGATGAATTTTCTTCACAACTCTGCTTTCTTCTGTCCCCCTTTGCCACCCAGGTCAAAACAAATGAATAAGAACAAAAATAAAAAATAAAAACAAAAACCCCAATTTCAGGTTTTTTATTTTGTCAAATATCTTCCAAACCCTGAGAAGAATTCGGAAGAAAATACATATATTATTAAAATATAAAAAGTGACATGGTTTTTCCATGTATTTAACCTCATTTTTGCATGTGGTTAAAACTCTTAACCATGGTCAATTTTTTTTTTTTTTAACTCTGGTTAGTAAAATGTAATATTGGCAATTCCTTAATATAGTAGAATTAATTAGAGTTTTTGGATTTTCAAGGTAACAAACAATTAATGTATATCTTGGCATTACTTATTTATCACTTTTACTTTTACTTCATTTTATTCATTATTTTTGTTTTTATCTTCCTCTGCGTATGCCTCACTATTTAACAATATGATAGAATCTCATTCAATGGCCAACTTATACAAAGTTGTTGTTTTAGCAATGGTAATTGACACCATTGATTTGATAAAATGCTATGAGTTCACTTTTTCATATTAATTTTTAATTTTAAAAAATCAAAAACAATTTAAATAAAAACTAATTTGTCACCACTAACAGTTAGTGGGACTAATGTTTGTCATCGATAGTGATGAATATGAAAACTCCAAATTATAGGTGAATTATGTTTTGCTAATTTCTTTGTTCAATTCATATAATAAGTATTTGTGTAAATGCTACTTCATCTGAGAAGTTATGCCTAAACCCTTTTTTCATTTTCAATCTTTTTTTATATTTCACATGATTTGAAAATTTGAAATTTTTGAAGAGAGCTTTTTTGTACTTCTTGGATATGAAATTGTATGAGATTACCATAAAAAGCAAAGTCTATATGTGAAAAGTGGCACTAAATACTAGTGATACAATGTTTATATACAATTCTACAGTATGAACAAAATTTCCCTTCATCTATTTTGGTAAGAACAGCAAACAGCATTAAAGAAGCAAGAATTCAAATTCCAGCCAAAATCTAATGTAATCTATCTGTGTAGATATGCATTTAGTTACATACTGTCAATATAATGAGGATTATGACAATGTTTTAACAGTGAAAATCTAATTCAAACTAAATTCTTAAGTGGAACTTACACATGTTGTCAAATATATACCTCCCTCCTTAGACATAAATCTTAACTAGGGTTATGTTAATAGTAGAGTTAACATAATATAATTGCATAAACTCGACTCGGTAGTATTAACTAAACCGCTATTTAACGATCTAACTAAAAATTACTTTCTAATTCCAAAAACAGGAAGTTATACTTAAACGAATAAGTTTATGTTCTTTAAAATATATTAACTGTTTTTGACATGACTAAGCTCTAACATTTTCAGAAAAGTACACTACCAGCAGCATAATTTCAACATAGAGACCCTGCAGCATCACAAGGTTATGTGCACTATCATTATCAGAATTTTAAGCAGAATATCACATTAAATTTGACACATCAGAAACAAGATGCAAAGCATAATTTCACTTAGTTTGAATGCAGCTACTCTAGTAGAAACCAAAATTTGCAAGTTTACAGTAGCCAAACAAGTATTAAAAATATAGGTTTTGTCTTCCATAGTGTTCTGCATTCTCATGAGAATGGATGAATGTCCATCAGTGGCTTGTAGCATTTAATTTCAGCACCAATGGTGTAACTATTTGGTATTCTCTCAAACAGTATGTTCTGAATTATAGAGCAATTCATAGTTTTTGTAACAAAAAAAGTATCATTTCTAGACAGTAATAATCAATAAATCAGTATTCAAGGAGATATCAGAGCCATCTGTATTTCAAGTATCAGTAATTTTGTTCCTTGCATTTCAAGAAAAGCAGAAAGGGAAGAAAAAATAGATTAAATGAATCAGATAAACTTCATTTCTTATTGAAAATGTAATGGCTAAGGGGAAAACATGAATGCCAACCAAAAAAACAAAAAAAGTCTCCAGTTCATATTTAGTGTAGAAAACCTTCAGATGACTTGGTTTTTGTATAATCAATTGAATAATAGTTCATCTGTGCAAGGTAATATAAGCAAAAATGTTTGATTCAGCTCTCCTTTCCACAGACAGATTTCAAACGCATGTTAAAGATGAAAAAGAAATCCTTTTCATCCTTGTGCTGATAGTAGATAATCTCCATCTGCTAAAGCATTTTCAAATCAATTGCAAGACTTTCCATAGAGTTGGGCATAAACCCTCTTTGTCCGATGAACAACAACTAAACTCAACACACTTGCAACAATACATAGTCCTGACAAGATTCCACAAGTGAGGGAGTAGCATATAGAACCCATGCAAGTTAGGGAAGCATCCTCGTGTATAGGTTTCATTGTAAGTGGTGATGTAGAATAATATTGCTGTCGCAAAGCAGCTTGTTTCTCCGCGTAATAGTCATATATGCCACTAGCAATGACTTCTGAGAATATTAAAGAACCAGCAGGGTTTGCCATTGCTAGGAAATTATACAAGGCCCCGAAACTTTTCAAGCCAAATAGCTCTGAAGCAGCAGCAGGCAAAATTGCCCAGTGGGCACCATATCCGAGTCCTAATAAGACAGTGACTACATAAATTTGTCCTGGCCATGACATTGCATAGTAGAAAAGTCCAATTGCCATGATGAACTGAACTGCAGCCATGGCCACTGGTCTTGGATAGGCATAATCTCTGGTAAAATGAAACAACACGAAAAATTAGGATTATGAAAACATGTGCCACTATACAATTCTAATGCACCAAGTTGAGATTATGTTTAGTATAGTGTTTTCACCTTACTATGATCTCAGAGAAGTATCCGCCACCAACGCGGCCAAGAAAGTTCCAAATGCTGATCATCGAAACGTAAATACTCGAATCACTGTAACCAAGTGATTCAGTAATCTGACCAAGATTATCAATAATTGTCAAACCAGATCCAGCAGCCAGTAAGAGGGAGAAAAAAATAAGCCAAAAGTCTGCCTTTATCAAAGCCTGTCCCAAGGTGAAATCCTCTCCTCTACGTGGACCTTTCCTTCGCTTGACCCTCACTGCTCCTTCTGCAGCTGCCTGAAACAGTTTAGCCTGCAACTGAGCAATTCGTTTTTGCCTTTCCAAAGCTGGAAGGGAATCTACTTCTGGAGGCTTCTCGTCTTCAACCTCGCTAAGAATGACCTCATTCTTGTCCTCCTCTGATATTTCTGATTCTTGCTTCTGTGGTGGCTCAGAGAGAAGGCTCTCTTCCGTTGAATGTCTTGGATCCGAGAAGAAAACCAATGCCACGGGGATTGTAATTGGAAGAAGTATGAGAATTATTAATATCACTACTAATATTGTGACCAAAGTTTGATCCAAGCTAACAAAATCCTCAACTACCAACACTCCCAGCATATAAGCTGCCAGAACGAGGCAAACACTATAGGTAAATAAGAAGCTGGAACTATCAGATTGTCTGACTTGTCTGTGACCTCCAACAGGTCTAATGATGAACATTAAAGCAATGACAACCATTGAAGGACCCACTGCAACCATAAAAATCAATGATGCTTCATTTGGAGAATTGATCATGACATAAATCTGAGTCAAAATTGCACCGCTGAGTCCTGCAAATCCTTTTAGTATTCCCACAACAGGACCCCGGCTTTTTGGGAAGTTCTGAACGCATGAAACCAAAGCTGCTGTGTTGAAGCATGTTTCCCCGTTTGTTCCAACAAATATACAAATGCAAAGCTGCAGATTAGAAACTGATCAGTATTTTTAATAGCTAGCAAGAACGTGTGAGAATTTTCATAAAAAAAGAAAAAAAAGAAAGGAAAAGAAAGAAAGAAACTTCAAAGCTGCTTTAAATTAAACTACTAAATGAACTAAAGCACAGCTTTTACAGTCAAACATTTGCAACTTTCACACTGATAAATTACCACTCATTCTTTCAAATCAGATTTTTTGTAATATCTAATATAGAGGGGTATAATACATGACACTATCCATTTTGGATTATAGTACATCTTTATGTAACTCATAACCAAATGAGTATTTTAAAACATGCCAACATGACAACTTTAAGCATTTGGACTACAATAAAAAATTAGCACTTCACTACTCTTTTCCAATACGCAATTCAAGATATAATAAAGAAGGATACGACTACTCTTTTTCATAATTGCAGACAGAAAACCCTCGTTTTTGAGCTATAACATAATGATCTTCAGCATATATCTAGCTTCACAGCTAATTATTTGGTAATGCTAATAAAACTGAATAAGATATCTAATAAGCATAAACTGACTACCCTGCAAATTATACACCCCAAAAAAAAAAGAAAAACCAAGATTCTTCTTCATAGTAATCTAACAGAAAGATGTAAACATGAATCCCGGATGAAAGAGAAAGAGACTCGCAGAGATATCTGTATCAGAACACAAAGCAAAACAAAGAGACAATAAAAGATAGAGAAAAAAAAAACAGCTTTACAATCAAAACTCACCACCCACAGAGGCATATTAGGCAATTTTTGGGTGACAATAAGCCAAAGCAAGCCATAGCCAAGAAAGTTCTGCACAGCTCCAATGAGCAAAATTCCCCAAGTAGGCAAGACCTCGCACAAATACCCTGCCACTAACCCAATAGCATCACCCCAGTCTTTTGCCACACCCAAAATGGCTATTTGCCTTTGGTTGTAACCCATCGTGCTCTTTATCACCGGAGATATGCTTCCAAACAAATACCCAATCCCTGCACATGACTGAATCCACATTGCACACACAAACACCAGCCATCTGTTATTCAGGAAAGCCTTGAATTTCCCATGAAACTGAGGCATTTTCTCTCAGTAAACTTCACTGCCTTCTTTTTTCCCTCTTCTAGACTTTATAACAAGTAATTGGCAGTCAGTTTTTGTGACATTTATGGACCAGAGGAGGAAAATCAAAAGGGTCTGATTTGGGTAGTTTGAAATGGAAGTCTCTTCTCAGTTCTCTTCCTGCACTATACCATAATAATATATGATTCTTTTCTTCCCAAATAAATTGTACAAAAATATGTATACTTTACTGTTTGAAGATTGTTTATGAGAGTTTTCAACTCTTTAAAACTTTTCCACAACTGGGGTCCTTCAGAAGGTCTACTAGTAGGTTATTTGAAAAATATTACATAATCCAAATGGTTATGTAAGATTTCATCTCGTTTAGGTTTGAAAAATAAAATGCATATGGTGGATTATACTATACGGAAACTATGTCGCTAACATATCAAAATCATAATTATATATTTATATATTGGGAAAATGTCAAAAAACTTTAAACTTTTGGAAAAATAATCTTTCACCCTGCATGGCTCAATCATGTTTATCCTGTATGGGAGCTTCAGCTTGACTGCTGCATTGTAATTTTTCCACACAAAAAAAAGAAAGTAAAAAGAGTAAAAAAAAAAATATCCCTTCCTACAGCAATAATCTATAAATGAAACCCTTGATTGTCAACGAAGTTAAGCAGTTTAATCTTTTAGAGCATCTCCAATGATAATGTAGATTGCTTTAAGTTTATTGTTACATCATAAATATAGAAAGATTTAAAAAAAAAAAACTCTCCAATGACTCTGTCTATTAGCTCTGTTAAGCTTATGTGACAAAAAATAAAATAGACACTGTCAAATAGACTATCTACTTTCAGAAAGTCTGTTAGACAGTTTGACTCAATAATTAACTCTTTTTTTATTCTTTTTTCAATTATTTTAAAATTTTAAATAGATATAATTTAAAAAAAAAATTACACATAATCTATTACTTTTATTATAAACAGATTATATTGGAGACTACTTTTATATATTCACTGTCTATTAAATAGACATTTGCCACATAAGCAATAAAAATTTCTATTTTATGTGCCATATAGATTCCAATACACAGAACCATTCAAGATGCTCTTAATGTTAATTTTTTTCTTCTTCTTTTTTCCGTATCATACTTTAAAGGTGTACAATAATCTATAAAAAAAATTATTGAAAACCCTTTACAGGAAGGAAAATATAAAATATAAAAGATAAAGAAGAGGAAAATATATATTTAAAAAATATGAGTCAATATCAAGATTAGTCGTCATCCCTACTTTTATTTTATTCACATTAGTTTTGAACAACCATTCAACCGAAACAAGTTTGAGTTTAAATACCAAATGGGCAAATCCCAACCACCGAAATAAAAAGCAAAATCTTCTTAAATATAAATGGTTAAAATTAATACCTTCCATTTGTAAATATAAATATTATTTTGAAACAATATTTATATTGAATGTCGTTACCGACTGTTAAAAGGAATGTGTATTTCTAAAAACTTATAAAATTTTGTTAAATTTTTAAAAATGAAACTTTTTTTAAAAAAAAATTTAATTTATTTAAAAACTAAAAATATATAATTAATTAATAATCTATATTATTATTGAAAATGATTTTTAAATTAATTATATATTTATACCATATAAATTTAAATAATATTTAATTTTATACTATATATATATATATATATATATATATAACAGTCCAGATTCTATTCAAATTGAATCTAATTCATAAACTCTTTGTCTAAATGAACAAGTCGGCAAATTTGCAAATTTAACAAAAAGTATTTATTTATAATAAAGAAAGGCAGTATTATGATTCATCATTGATTTTTCCATAATGGTGAAGACAGAGATGAACAAGTCCATACTTCATGATTGAGTGAGAGAGAGACGTCATTGTTTGGCCTACCCAAAAAAACCATCCTTCTTTTATTTTATATATGTTTGTCGTTTAGTTTAAGGTTGATCTAATATCCAAATTAAACAGTGAAAATTGTCACTATTTTAACACGTCTTGAACACTTTGCCTTTATTGCAACCAAAATTGACATACCCTTTACTTGTCGTGAGTGTTCATGTTTATTCAAAAATAAAAAATAAAAAATTACATTGCAAATCTTGGGTTAATTTCCAAAACACAAAAAGAATACCGACTTCAGCATCTTTTCCTTTTTTTTTTCCCTGTTTCTTTTTTATGTTTATCTACCGACCTTGAATGCAATATAGGAAGAAATTAGAAAATGCGATGGACAATTGATGGATTTAGAATCTTTAGCAACGTTACATTCTGAAGTTTGCATGAATTTATAAATTATTCTATGTATTTCATATAATATTTATGCATTTTATATTTAATAAATTTTAATAACATCAGTTTAAACTCTTTAACAATGTTAATTTTCGTTTATTAAACGTCATTATAATTTTTTATATTTTAAAAAATAAAATAAATATTTTACTATATTATTTTTAATAATTAAAAATAATAATGATATACTAATTTTACTATTTAAATTTTAATAAAATCTGAATTATGTTCAATATGATATTTAATGGAAAAAAAATAGTTAAAATTAATACTGTTAAAATTTATTAAATTTAAAAAATATAAATGTTAAATATTAAATAGAAAAATAATTTACGAATGTTGCACAAAGTTCAATGGGCTTACCAAAAACCCATAGATTTATTAACTTAAATTAATGGTGGAGGCAGAGTATGGCTCTCAATATACGAGCAGCTACATATCATCAGTGGTCTAGCCTACTTCAAATTTGACTTTCTGGTTCAGAGCAGAAAATTTTGCTTTATTAATTATGTGAAAAAAAAGATTAAAAAAATTGCTCATGTGGGAGGCAAACGATGAAGATATTATTGTTGATTTATTATATATTAATTCAAACATTGTTCAATCATTAATAAACAAATAAAAAAAGTACATGAAAAAGTAGGTGACACTAAGAACTAGACAAGCAAAAAAAGAACAAAAAAAAAAAGGTAGATGACACTAAGAACTAGACTAGCATGTTATATGCGAAAGTGTTTTCAGGACTTTCTTTATAATAGAAGAAAACTTCCAATTTTCTGCCAAGTATTCATCATTGGAAGATATATATTCAAAGTATGAAAGTATATTCACCCAAAAAAAGTATGTAGTAGAAAAATATTGTTAAAATAAAAAAAGGAAAAAAAAAAAACGTGATCATCTTTTTCTAGTTGTCCTTACAACACTCTTCCTCAGCCCCAAATAACAAACTTTATCGATCATTTGTCTTTATTCACAAGTTTTTAGATGGGTTAAATGTCATTTTCTGTAACAATCTTTTTTTTATTTTTTTTATCAGATTTGCAAAACAGAGCATTACATTTTGAATAATATTTTTCCTATTTCAGGATCCTTTTCTGTTTTCTTTCCAGATCAAAAATCCCAGTTAGCAATTTAGTAATTGTAGGGCAAAGCATAAAGTTTCTTAACTAAGGGGCAAACGATAACATACAAAGAATAAGGAAGATACGAAAGGTTCAAATTGGCTATCAAGTTTCTATGTAAAAAATTATGCAATCAATGCTTTAATCAACAAGTGAGCTTATTTTCAAGCTTGATGGTGAAAGTATGAATCTTTGTTGCTTCAATTCAATGCATCTATATCTAATATGAGGACTATTTTACCTCCTCAAGTCAAATACTCAAACTCATACAAAACCCAAAATGGTCTTAGTAAACCAGTGAGCTTCAACTAAACTCTTACTCATTTATACAAAACCCACTTTCAACGGTTGCCCTCCACCTTATATCCTAGACTAATTCATCTATTAGTAATTAATCATGGATATTTCATCATTGCCTATGTAAAAAATGCCATGTGCCTAAACAAGAACCTTAGACCATTTAGGAAACCCTTTTTTATGGGTGAATAAACTTCCACTCATACAACAGTTTCACTCCAAGTAAGCTACTTTGGCAGTCATGGTCTCACTCTCATTTCCCCACAGAGTATGGACTATAGACATATATAGGTCAGTCGAGTCTTAAACAAAATAATTCTCTTTCTAACATGTTTATCTAAGATTCTAATGAGAAAAAGTTTGCAAAAGCAGCCAACTATTTTTATAAATCTCTTTTCTTTATATCCCTTCTAACTCACTGAAAAGGCAAGATATAGCAAAAATCTCAACTTCTTGCAGAAAATGAAGCATATAAAACGAATGAATTCCAAATGATTGTGCTCTAAACTGCTCCAATTTGGTGTGTTGTTCTGTTACAAAATAAACTTCACGAAAAATATAAAGATAACTTAATGGAATGGGTATTTAACTTGATTAAATCTGATTTGTTTCTTGCCTTCAAAGGCAATAACCCATATAACAAGAAAATAAACAAAGGTAATGAAAATTACCAAAAATAAAATAAAATAATAATAAACTAAAATTTGATACTTACAGTGATATTAATGCATGTTTTCTATCACATTGTTGACTAAATTTAAAAAGAAATCTCTCTATAAACACCATGTTGTGGCAAGAATTACCTACCAATCTTTTTGTACTGAAGATTCTAGTCCATGGAGTCAAAACTTGGTGCATACCAGCCCAATTCGTCTATAATTTTCTTCATTCTTTCTTCCTGTCCCTTTGAATCCCCTAAAGCTGTTGTAAAAGGGTAGACATATGTTACTTTTGTGGCCATACACCTGTATGCAGCCACATCTTCCTTCACCAAAAACTCTACCACATCTCGAGCATTGAACCCTCCATCAACCTCAGCTTGTAAATATTGGCCTGGGTTTGTGTTCTTGATCAGTAATTTTTTATACAAACTGGCTAGTTCTAGTCTAAAGTTCTCAATCTGAGATGATCTTTTACTTTTATCATTTCAAGCATCAATCTTTCATTTTCTGCATGCATGGGGGTATGTGAATGCATGTTCACCAGATAATTGGTTTAGAATCTCTAGCTCATCTTAGTTTCATTGAAAAATCATGAAAACCTTTTTCTTTTTTTAATATACAGTCTTTATTTGGTAAGACCTGAACCTAAGAGCTCTTCTTGCCACCCCACTCCAAACTTTACAACAGAGCTAAAGTTAATTGGCAAACATCAATCTACTATATGTGTGCATAATTTCATCAACTTACCATTAGGTGTGTCTTCCACGACCTGAATTTTTGCATTTTTCAGAGTTTTCAAGATTGCTTCTTGCAATTTCTGCTTCCAAAAAAAAAAAAACAAAAATGAAAGCAATGTTCTCAGGTCATGTAAAGCTTTCAAATTTACTCAAAATGGATATATGCATAAGATTCACAACAAAGCAAGCTTCAGATAATGCAAACATGTATAAATGTTTAGCTTCAAAGGCATAGACAAAAAGTATATTGATGTTACGCATTTTATTTTAAAAACCTGAATTGCATTGTCTGAAGAATTTTCTGGTATCGTCAATGGGAATGCAAAAGACGATGATTTTGGATTTGTTGATATACAGCCCGGATTTGTTGACGGGCAAGGTCTGATTTTCCTGCAACAACATAACACTTTTTGCATTGTCATTGACAACAAAAAATGAAACTTGATACCTACAGATTAGGTGCAGCAAAAAGTGCAAAACCCATTGAAGAGGAGTGGAAAAATCAGTAGCCAGTTTTTTATTTCTTCCCTAAAGAACATCATATTAAGCAACATATATACATACATTAAAAGGGAAACAAAAAAATCCCCTTTAAGAGAAATGAACCGAGTGCAAAACCCATTTTGTAATCTTTTTCCATTAAGTCTGTACATTGAGAAGAGAAAATTGCAAATCCAATGCCATACCCATTTTCCAGTCCCGTTTCCAAATTCTTAGATTGAGAAAATGGGGTGGTGGGAGAGAGCAAAGAAGACTGAGAACTGAGAGAAGGGATTGCCAAAGAAGGTAAAGGAAAGGAGATTAAGGATGCACTGAGAGCCAAAGAGAGTAAACTGGGTAAAAGTATTGGTTTTACTTTTGGGTCTGAATTTTGTAGCTTGGGTCTTGGATTTTGAAGGCAAAGTGAAGCTCTGGTGAGTGAGAGAGTGGAATTTGAAGCAAATGGAGATAGAAGAAGATGATGACCCATCAAAATCAAAATTTTCATGTCCGTTTAAACCTGCTGTTTGTCATCCTTAAAATCTTCTTATCTCATACTCGCGGGTTTCTGGTTTCGGGTCCGGGTCCTGGCTTGGATAGTCCACCATTTATTGAAACAAAATTGTGTTGTGTCTCACCAAAACTCAAGCGTCGATATGTCCGAGTGGTTAAGGAGACAGACTTGAAATCTGTTGGGCTTCGCCCGCGCAGGTTCGAACCCTGCTGTCGACGTTTTTGCGAGCTTTTTTCTTTTTCTTTTTTTTTCTTTTTTTTTTCCATCGATTTAAAGCTAAAAGCCCTGTTTGGGAGGCAAGAAAACGTAAGAAAGAGCGCTCTGTAACTTTTTGATTTTCCGACAATTTACTGAGGCCGAGAAATGGAGAAGAAAGCTGTAAACGCATCGTCGGCGATAGCAATCCCTAAGACGACGCAAGAGCTAGCGATTGAGGGACAGAAGCATCTAGAAGAGACCATAGAGTCTGCTTTCCTGATCTTGTCCTCCATGAACGACGAGCTATGCAATCCCACCTTGTGGTCCACCATTTCCTCTTCTTCTTCTTCTCCTCCATCGACTGCTGCAGCTCCCAATGGCCATTCTCCTTTTACAAACGGCGTCGTTAATGGCGACGCCTCTGCTTCTGATAGCGCTGCTGCAGCCCATCATCACGGAGAGTTGGGCAGTGGCGGTGGTACTGGAGGCGCTCTCGGCGAGGCTCAGTTTCGGTACAAAAGCTCCGTGGCTTCACTTCGTGCAATTCTCGCCGCAATTCCCAACTCTCACAAGGTAAATTTGAAAACTTTTTTTTTTCTTTTTTTTTCGACCCTTGAATTAGGTCACTTTTGTATGATGTTCCCTTCTTTCAAATGGTCAATTAAGGTTCTGCTTAGTTGAACTCAATGTGCTGCTGAAATTTCCTTCAACTTTAATTGCAAAAACTTTGAACCCCTTTTAGAAAAAGAGTAGGATATAAGTTAGGGAGATTTTACTAAAATGATTCGCATAGAAACTTTGTACGTGATGATCACGTTTAGGCATTGGGTAAAAACTTGCAGTTTGGTCTAATTCAGTGACTGCTGATTAGTAATTGGGAGTGTTGGAAGGTATCCAGTAAATCTGTTCGTGAACAATGTAGAGCTGGTAATTCTTAACTAGTAAGTGGAATTGTTGCTAGCAAAATGGAAATGAAGAATTCTTCTCGATCTAGGAGAAACCACAAAAATAGGCTAGTTCTCCATTCCTGTTTCCCTCTCTCTTTGGGCATCTGAATTCTAGTAAAAATTCATTGCGCAAGATGACAGTGAAAATCTAATTGAAAGATCCAATGGTTTGTAACATGGGTTCGATGTATATTTTGAGATTGTGTAAGTGCCAATCTCTTGTATATGCATGTATATGATCATAGTTGCAAAATTGAATTTTCTTAAATTAGTGGTGAGACTGGTTTCAGCAGAGATATTCGGATTCCAAATGGGAAACTTTTGAGTTCTTTTACAATTATTTATCAACCAAGCTAAACAAAATAATTTTTTTTTAATCGTAATATAGGCCAAAGCATTTGAAACGGCTGCAACTGGTTCGGTGCCCACATCAGAACAAGCTGAAATCGAGAAGTTGGAAGAGCGAGCCTCCAATCTGAGAAAGGTAGGAAGGATTTAGGGAGTCCTTAATCTATCTGGTTTTTATGACATGCATTATATAAAGTCGTCTTCTTTTGGAAATAGACTATAGATATGGCTTTCTGAGGGCAGGGTTTGTTGGGATACTAGTGGTGTATGGTTTTAGCAATTTTTTTAATACTGTAATGCTTAGGGACCCTTATTTGCCCTTTTCCACTATATCCACTCTAATTCCTTTTGGTTGTGTTATTGAACATAGAAGCTTGCAAAGAAGAATGCAGATCTCAAGACTCTCATAGATCAACTGCGAGACCTCATTGCTGACATATCTACATGGCAGAGTCCTTGTTCAGTCTGATGTCAGCATGGATATGTGAAACTTCAAAGTTTATGATCTTGGCAAGGAAAAAATATATTCAAGGGAATTGTTTAAGCGTGATACATGAAGCACTGTAAATCGCAATATTTTTGACGTGATAGTTTAGAAATTAAGTGTTTGTTGGGATAAATTTATAGTATGAAAAGCCTTTTACGATTATCCCTTCTTGGTTGCCATTCATGAAGATACGGCTGCTTACTTCTCATGTTTGCTTAAATCTTCATTTGATTGGTCAGTTCATTGTTTATCATCTTTGAGTTCTTAGAGCTGCAGTTTGAGGATTATCCATTGTATCATTGAATTTTCTAATCAGGAATCTAATTTTATAATGTAATAAAGCCATTATTCTTTAGGATGTCAATCTAGAATTTGATTGCCACAACAAGCTTTCATTGGTTTGTGAGGGGATTGGCTATTATTTTGCCTATTCTTGATTGCTAACTACCATGTAGCGCAGCAAACAAATTCCTACACATAATAAAGATCCATCTGAATCGTCATGTGCAGCTTAATATAGGCCAAGAGAGATACCAACAGCTACATTATTGTAATTTACATTACACGGGCAAAAAATTACTTTCTTGGCGAAGCCTCTAGATCATGTTTTTGCAGACTGAATTAAAAGGGTAAGTTTTAGTTCAAAGTAATTTATTAAGACCATTTCGAAATTGAAAAAGGTGGCAGATAAAGAATGCTAGAGGTTTTCTTTTCAATTTTTTTTTTTTTTTTTGACATGGAGACTCTCAACAAGGCCGTTTATGTTGCATAATAGCAATACAAATCAAAGATACCTAACACTTGAATACAGAGGACAATAATCAAATAGCTCTAAAAGCCGGCTTTCTTTACTTTTTTCCTACAAATTTAATAGAAAAATACCTAAACGGACATAAACACTGATGTATAGATATAGAAGTAGAAGTTTTGTATTAGTTGTGGATGGAAGCTCTGGTTGTGAGGGAGGATCTCATATCTACAATTGCAGTCTCATCTGCCCCCAACTTGATTGCCTCTTTGCTTGCTCTTATGAACCTTGAAACAGCACCTCTCACATACTCATGAGCTTCCTTCACACTCATCTTCTTGCTCATTTCGTCCGGGAAGCTACTCAGGAAGTGATCACCATTGAGAACCGCAGCCAACTGTACTACCTCACCCTGAAACTCGGATAGTCCGCTATTTTCTTTCGCTTCTGTACTCCTCAAAGGTGTCACATCTGGCAAGGTCTCTGCAATCAATTTATGGTGTAACAATTTAGTTTTCTTTCCGGGTAACAAATTGGTTAGGGGGAGAAATCATGTTAAGGTGTTAACAAATTTTGGAATTTGTTTATCACAACCTCACAACAAACACGATGTCACCATCTGATTAATTACAGACAATCAAATACACAAATATTCTGCTTTGTTACAGCACAAAAATCTTCATTTTCCTGGTTCATTATCCTGTTTAGGAAACATTGTTATCATGAAAGGTACAATATTCGTAATGAATCTTCCAATTATTCTCATTGTGAATCTTTTTATGAACCCTCAAATGTTTTAAATGAGCACAGAATCAAGAGGATATACATATATACCTGGACAGTCAGTCCTTGGAGTAGACAATTCCCCAACAACATGCTCAAATGTCCCAGCCCATGCATCTCTGTGAGTCAAGAAGTTTGAGGAAAGGTTGAACATCTTCTTGACGGTTGCAGGAATCGATGAGTGCTCGAACTCAGAGCTTGGAGTAGGTCCCTTTGGACCAGTGATAACTGCAAAACCAAATAAATCAGTACAGTGAAAGACGAAATAAAATAGTTTACATAAATTGGCACTAGTTGGCTTGTACATTAAGATCCTCAATCTTATGGACTTGGTTCGCTATGTTAGGTACCAACCAAACCAACCAGCTGTATTAGCATCCTATAATCACTGCTCACAGAAGAAAATAAGTTGGATCTCACTATGTTAACCACCCAATCAAACCAACATACACAGACAAATGCAAAAGATTATGCATCGAGAAAATCTGTCAACTAATCTAAGTTAACCTCTAAAATAGAGAGATCTGATAAAATGAATCTAAGTGAGACAGTACACTACAAAAGCAAGCAAATTCCTTCAACTACTTCATATTAAACTATTTCTGTTGAACAGAAACACTTGCCACTTGGCATAATATCACTTTAATTTTATATCAGAAACAAGGAAAGAAAGCTAACACTAGCCAGAAAAATGGTATACTTACCAGTCCCTTTCTTGATCCAAGGAGAGACCATAATTGTCGGAACACGAACACCGAGGCGATCGAATTTGAAGAAATAAGGTGCTGGACCTGTGTTCCCATCTGGGTTAGGTACATTGACAAAAGGAGTCTTGACATGATCAAAGAATCCACCATGTTCGTCATATGTAATTACCAAAAGGGTCTCATTCCACTGAGGACTAGCTCTCAGTGCCTCATAGACCTCCTTAACTAGCTTTTGCCCACTAGCAACATCGTGAGAAGGGTGATCATCATTTGCAGGCATTCCTTTAAGATCAAAATATCGTGGTTCAATCACTGTGAACCTTGGGAGTTTCCCATTTCTAGCATCTTTTTTGAACTTCAAATCAAATTGATGGAACTTGAATATGTACTTCAATTTCCTCATATTCCTATAAAACAGAGTTGTTGGTATGTTCTGAAAATAAACCCCAAAGTCCACATGGTTCTCATGGAGGGAATCAAAGATGGTCTTTTGTGGGTAACCTCGAGACAGTTGCTTCTTGACATGGCTTGTTGAACCATGAGAAGTAGCAGAGTAGACAAATAGCCTATTGGGTTGGGTTGGACCAGGAATTGAAGAAAACCATCTATCAAACACCGCAAATTCACGAACCAAAGCGGCATAAACCGGCACAGATTCAGGTCTAAACCCTTTCATTACAGTTTCAGAGAGGTTCTGAGACAGAGAAAGAGCTTGTTCTACAAAGCCATTCATGGAGGGAAAAGAACCACCAGAACCAAATACCTGTTGCTCAACTGCTTCAAAGGAATGCCCCGGATCCGGATCCACGAACTCAGCATCATCAGTGAAACATATTGATTCTGGTTTCGGATTCTTTGTAGAAACCGGATTGCATTCATCTCCTGTAACCCCGTTGATTGCTGGGTTAATAGCTTTCTTCATCCACCCAAGCATGTGATCAAAGGACCGGTTTTCCATCACCAAAACCACAATGGTTTTGATGGGTTGCTGTTGCTGTGTTTGTCCAGCAACAAAATGGGTTTTCTGAGAAGTCCATGAAAGGGTGAGAAACAGCAAGAGAATGCAAGAAAATGAAAATGGCTGCCTTGTTGGCGGCCTGGTTTTGGAACCTCCCATTTGCTTGTGTAATCAGAAAACAAAAACCCAGTTAAGCTTTTCCTCAAATGGGTTAAAGATAATGAACAAATGGGTATGAGAATATATGGAGAAATCTAAGAAATATGCTTTACTACTGTAAAATGTGTTCTCCTAGATATTTTAAGAGAGAAAGAGAGATAGAAAAAGAAAAAGATTTACAGTAGCGAGATGAGAATTGGGTAGTACAGAGAGCACCAGAGCAGAGAGAGAAGAGAAGCTTCTGGTTTTATTACTTGAGCAGTGAATTTGGATGCTTTACAAAAAGGAAAAGCAATAAAGGAAAGGTGAAAATGAGATCTTAATCTTAGCCTTGCATGAAAATCCATTTTAGTTTTCAAAAAAAAAAAGTTTTTGCTGAAATTAATTTGTGTTAAACATGGTCAAAAAACAGTCCACCTCTTTCGTGATTTTCAGTTATTCTTCCTCCGAGTGTGATTGCGTGTTGTAAACCAACATACATCACGTNAAGCGAAGCTTCTGGTTTTATTGCTTGAGCAGTGAATTTGGATGCTTTCCAAAAAGGAAAAGCAATAAAGGAAAGGTGAAAATGATATCTTTAATCTTAGCCTTGCATGAAAATCCATTTTAGTTTTCAAAAAACGTTAAAAACTTTTTTTTTGGTGAAATTAATTTGTGTTAAACATGGTCAAAAATCAGTCCACCTCTTTCGTGATTTTCAGTTATTCTTCCTCCGAGTGTGATTGCGTGTTGTAAACCAACATACATCACGTACACAAACGTTGACATTTGTTAGGTCATGGGCTTGCAAAATTTTGCAAATTTTTTTTTTCTTGAAAGAAAGGGCCGAAAAAGAAGCAAATATTGTCAGTTTATGTTGTTAAAAAAAAATAGTAATTTTAATAATTATTAAAATAAATAAAGCAAAAAGAAAAAAATTGTCAAGGTTCTTTGACTAAAAAACATGTGACTATTATTGTCTTCTATTCTTCCATTTTTTTTCCCTTGAAATTTTTATTTTTATTTTATCAAAAAGAATATTAATTTTATATCCGCATAATAAATGTGAAAAGAAATATGCATTGTTGGTCCTACCGAAATATGTTTTTTAAAGTATTTTTTTAATTTGCTGGCTCTAAAAACACTTCCATCTAATTGTTATTTTTAATGATGTTATTAAGGACAATTTAGAAGTTACATATCAAAATTCATAATTTTAACGTCAAATTTAGAATTTTTAAAACTTTTCGCTAAAATTTATGACATATAAGTACTATTAATTCAAAATTTATCATAGTAAAAGCAAGATATTAGTTGAATAAAAAGCCCACTGGATATATTTGTAATCTTACACAAGATAAAATTAAAAATGTTGAAGTATTTTTATAAGGCATCACTATCATTTTTAACCATATTGAACATAGTCAATTAAATAAAACTCCATCACTTTCAAACCCCCACACTTTTCCATTTTCAAAGTCTCTCATTCACTACAGTCTACAGTCACTGATTTGTGGACAAAACCCTCATCATCACTATCCATTGATTTAATAAAACTTGCACAAATGAGACAAAGTTTAGTGGGATGTTAGTATTTAATATACAAGTCTCAGATAAATTAAAGATCTTTTATTTTTGTGCATCAAAAAAAAAAAAGATCTTTTATTTTTCATTTTGCATGCGTATTATTAAAAGAATAATATTTATTTTAAATAAAAAAAATTATCCAAACTTTCCGCACTGGAAAAAAAATAATTTTATAATATATAATATTATTTGTATATGCATATTCATTGGGTGTCATTATTTGAATCAATTACCATGCATGTGAATGGTTTAGCATCTTATGAGGATCTGATGTCAGATGCATTGATGGTATATTAGTATATTACAAGGTTGGGTGTGAATGTGAGACTGTGAGAGATATTTTTTAACTTCTTCCTTCTTCTTCTTTTTTTTTTTTTNCTTCCTTCTTTTTTTTTTTTTTTTTTTCTCAATCAACATGATACATTCCTTCCCCAGAATTCAAGGCCATTGATTATGGAATGGCCCATTGTTTTCTGGGATAAAGATAAAGAAAAAGAAAAAAAAGAATAATGGTTCTGATTTCTTGAATAAAGTATAAGATTTGTGCTTCTAAGCCTAAGTGGTAAGATAGGTATATATATTATGTATATAAAATGACTGATGGATCAGAATGTGTAATGGGGAACAGAGTCAAAAGTTTGTACAATAAAGTTACACCCAAAAAAAAAAGTTTGTACAATAAAGAAATCATCCATTGATGGACTACCATTAAAGTAAATACCAATTAACAAAATTGAAAATGGTTACGGAAATTTGGCCCCACAAACCGACAAACAAAAGAAAACTGTGGTTTAAATTGGATTTGAAGCATAAAATTAAAGAGAACAAAAAAAAAACGAAGAAGAAGAAAACTGTGGTTTGCATTCTCACACAAAATGGAATCAGATGGCCCAACACCCTATGTGAAGTGGATGTGTCTGTCCTTAGGTATTTCCTAGTTGTGACTGCTGTTCATCTGCAATTTCATTCCAGTTCCAAGGCTCATAGAAAAGATAAAATAAATAATTTAGTTTCATAAAACTTCATTTCAAAATATAAAAAAAAAGGGCCAAAAAAAAATTCAACAAACAAACAAAACCCCCTCTTAAGTCTTAATCAACTTGCCATTTGTTCACTTTATCACTTTACTGATGTTACATATTCACCAAAAAAAAAAAACTTTACTAATTTTACATTTTTCACTTTGTTTTCTATCTTTTTTAAAATATTTTTATACTGTTTTTATTGTACTGGAAACTGTATTTTCCATTGTGTTGAAGTTGCGCTATATGAATTCCTGCTCAATTTTCAAAAGAAGAAACAGAGACATATACAGAAAACAGCTGGAAGTTCATGAATGAATGGTATATTTCAGGAAGACACCCATTTATTTTTATAGTCTCCAAAATTCTTGAAGCTGCAAAACTTTAAGAGCACACAAATACAAATCAAAGGCACGCATCCGTGCAAATTTGCAGTAATCATCACCAAAAAAATAAAGATGATTTTATTTCTTTTTCTTTCTGGTATACAGTTGTCGTTTGTACAAACATATTTGCAGGGTAAGCTGTTGTTTCAACAAATTCCCATGTCACCTCTAGGAAAAAGGTTCCAGCAAATCATCAATAAGCTGAAGAATATCACAAGAATATCAGTTACCGTATCTCTTCAAATATGCTAAAACCCCAAACCCAGCAACCAAGGCCGCCCCAGCTGCAACAGCACTATATGCTGATGCCCATGCATCCGTTGGAGCAAAATCCATATTTCCTGAATCTGAACCTTTCCTTTTGTCGTGTGTCCCTGAATAATCTAAATGCAGCTTCAAGCCCTGCAAAATTAATTCGTCGGTTGAATTGTCAGATCCATTTGTACAATGTGGAAAATCCACGTTCAAGTAACAAGATCTAATTTTCCTATGCCTGCCAAAACTTCATTATGTTTATATTGAATAGGGATCAGTAGAGAAATCCACGATACCTTCCAACCGGCTTGCTTTGCATGTTCCACAGCTGCTGCAAGATCATTATCTGATGCTAACATGACTTTATCATGGTCTTCATCTTCGTACTGCAGAATGTAGCCACCAAAAAGGACAAGGTAAGAATGAGAAATTTGAGGTTTCAACCCAATGAATATATAATATAATGTACTAAACACATACCAAAAGTTGAGGCAGGTTGTTACGGTCAATGTCACTGCCCACCCTCTGAATGATAGCGGTTATAATATCTGTCAAACTTCGTGTATCTGAAACCAGAAGCAATAGCCCAACAAAGCTCAGTTAACCAATAATAAGGATATTACTAGTATCAAATAGAAAACTGAGCCAAAATTAGATGCTCATCCAAGAGATCGAGTAAAAGGTGAAAGCATCCTATTTTTAATGGATTGAGGATAACAGTTCTGTTCTCAAGACCACAACTTAGTTTACAATTGAGGTGTGGCAGAAATGTTATACAGTTATAGCTTGTGAATTCAAAACATAAGACCAAACAATGGCTCAGTCTAAGTCAACATCATTTATCAAATATAACAGGGGGTTCAAAGGAACGACTACATGTGTGTCCTGTACAAAATGAAAGACCATTCTGACTAAGTCATTAATTGCTATAAACAGGAAAAATTTCATACCACAAGTAAATCTATGCATTCGGCCCCTTTTATCTTGGATTTTGAATGCAAATGTATTAGGCATGCTTGATTGAATAAATGTAAGTGACCTCCCAGTATCTGCTCCATCAGAAGCCAATTTCAAGGATCCTTCACTGAAATGTAACTAAGATGGATGAGTACATTTGGTGAGGGAAAAAACCAAAATACACAGTCAAAGTAGCTTAAATGCATGTCCATACCTGTGTGAATCTTCCTCATCCTCAGCAGGACCTAAAGCCATGGCAGAATCCCAAAACTTCTGCATCATCGAGCTAGCAGCTTCATTAGTAACTCCAGCAGAGCTTCCAGCCTAGTTTGTAAAGGCAAAGATGACACCCCATTATTCTCCACCCCAGGAAAATAAATAAAAAAATTCCAAAAAATAAACAATTTCCGAAATGAGAACAACTTATGGCACTTTTATTACATTTACTCTAAGTTTCTTTATGCAGGTGCTTATTAAATTTAACTATGCATACAAAAGTAACTAACAAAAAAGACACATTCTAGAAACAATTAAAAGTTATTACACAGATACACAACAAACAGTTCTGAAGATCGCTTTTGAATCAATTTTCAATGATGCAAGAAAGAAAACATCGAGACAACAAAGATAATAAAGCAAACATTACAACACAAGAACAGAAAAGATCAAAGAGAGAGGAATTCAATAATTAGCTGTACAATAACAAATTCAGGTGGCCTACATTGCTCAACTATCATATTTTCACAGTGACATATGCCTAATATGTAATTGTAGAGGCAAGAATGGGGAAAAAGATATTGACCAACATTTGAGCCCTGATAACAAGCATTTCTTTTTCCCATTTTAGACAGAGTAGATAATTACAAATTGGTATATCACTACATCTCTTTCAACATGCTGATAATATGGCTGCATGCTCATGCCATCCCACAATCCATGCAGTCTCAAACACAAAAGTCCGACATTATAACTCCAGAGATGAAAGGACAGGACTTACTGTGGCCACAGCTGCATGAGTGATGTGAATCACATCAGCAACAGCAACTACATTCCCATCTGCTCCAAAATCCACAATTATCAGAAACTACAATGATGAATCCACATTAAGAGAAAATACTATTGTTATTTTCTTTATGTATTTTACCTCTATCTATTATAGGCAGGTGCAAAAATTTCCCATCATGCATGGTGTGCAGTGCATCTACAATTGGCGTATCAACAGTAGCACATTCTGGATTTGGCGTCATGACCTGTTAATCAAAGCAAAAGCATGCTCTTAGGAAACTAGAGTAATTTACTATCATAAAAGAACAACACAAGATGCTCCTTGCACAGCAGATCTCGTAAACCCTCCCTCCCCAACAAAAACACCTCAGAAAGAGAAGCCCAAACAACAGAGTTTCCCAATTAACAGTTTATAGAAACAAGTACCTTCTCAATAAGAGTAGACTCAGGAGGAATATTTTGTGCTATTACCCTCATCAAAATATCCTTTGAACTGAAAAAATTTGAAATGCATAATTTTTATAACTCATTTTATTTACAAAACATCATAATCAGTAATTTCAATTTCTGGAATCAAGAAGTAATTGCAATTTGATTAACAAGAGACTAACGTAAGAATTCCCCGTGGTTTATTATCAACCAGTACAACTGCTGAGCTTGTTTGCAATTCAAGCATCTTCTTTGTCGCCATTAGAACTGTTTCTGTTCGTGAAACTGTTACAACCCTGAAACATTATGCTATCTGGTTAACAATTTATTAGTTCAATTTTGTCAATAAATAGCCTAGTAAAGTTAAAAACATTCAAAAGTATTACCTACTTTGAATTCTCTGGGATGATTGTAGACAAAGACGGCCTAAACATCCTATCTCGGAGTGTCTCTATAAAAGTATTTGGACCTGCATAAACACAGGATCATAAAGTTTAATTTGTTTTTTTATTAGAAAGGAACCAATTACAGATAAAAAAATACTACTAATACAAAAAGATGATAATAATTAACTTCGAGAAAACCTAGAAATTGCAGTTTTTTTGGGGAAAAAACTTTAGTTAAAAGAAACCTGCACCAACCAGAAATAGATGTTCCCCAATGTTTTTCTACACCTTCAACGGCAGCAGCAATGGCCTTCCCTTTTTCAGCTGCCCTTTCCATGCGAGCTATTGCATCATATAAACACTTGGCTATATCAAGTATAGCAACGACCTCTCCATTCTCCACAACAGGCAAATGTCTGAATTTTCCTGTAAAAAGAGGAATTAGTGACATATAGAGGGTAGGATACAAAAGATCACATCATGCCAAGAAAGTGGATATGCCTTTCTATGTAACCAACCTTGTACCATCTTCTGTAGGGCTTCCACAGCAAGAGTGTCCGAAAGAACAAAAACTGGGTTCCTTGTCATGACCTTAGAGACAGGAGTCTCGTCAAGATTAAGCTCACGAGCTATAACTCTTGTTGCTATATCCTTCAACACAACAAAACAAAACAAAGTTGTAGAAAAACATTACAGCCTTAAAAATCAACAAATATGGCAAATAAAATTGCGACTTTTTTCTCTGTTTGTAATTTTCTCAGTGGGGTCATATGAACAAATCAAAAAAATCCATACCTTGTCAGTGAGAATTCCACAAAGCAATGCATTCGAATCGGTTAGCAACAAGGCATCAACTCTACGAGCAGCCATTCGTTTGCAAGCGTCACGGACAGTAGTATTTTCAGGTACTGTTAAAGCCTTAGACAGCCGCAATCTTTTTACAGTGCGCTCTATAGCTAGTCCCCTGTCCCAATAAAAGAAAAGAATACAATCTTTACTTGGCTTTCAATCTACAAATTCAAAATTGAGATTGTCTACTCGTTGTCTGCTATCCACACCACACAACAATTGCTCCATCCAAAACGAAGCAACCAGAGGATTAAGAATTCATGAGAACCCACGAAGCGAAAGGCAGCTATTAATGGAAAATGATGAATTTACCTGGAAGATTGAAAGGACTTCCGTCCGGATTCAGGAACTGCATTATCAAGCCCTTTCTTCTTTCCCAACGATGAGCCGGGCAAACTGAAACTTCTTCGGGATGAATTGCTCATCCTCACAGACAGACAAAAACAATTTCTTCAAACCCTTCCTTCCAATTGCTGCAACCAAAAATAAATAAAACATTTTCTCAGACCCATTAAGAATTTCGAAATTAAACTTCAAAATAAAAACAAAAGGAGAACAAATATTACATCTTCCTATGATTATTACAAATATTTTCAATGAAAGTTAAAAAGTTAAAACTTTTGTTTTGTAATCATTAATCAGCCTGTCCCAAAATAGAAATTCATGCATAGTGGCTTCCGAGGCTCAACGGATACGCCAAGTCCTTTTTCGCTTTTCGGGGAAAAAAAAGAAGGAAAAATCAAAACGAGGCACTTTCTATCTTTAATATCCTCAAAAAGAAAAACAGAGCAAACCTTAAAAAATATTCACATCGCTTTAAAATTACGGGGACTCACCAAATCTAAAGAAGATAATATCCCTCTTTCGCACTCTCTGAAACAACGATTGCTTCGGGTTTCAGAGACAATGGTTTCTGTTACATATGATGAACCAATGAATCGCAGCTCAATCATGGCAGAAGAAAAGCTCTTCTAAGATTCATTACCTCGGGGGGGAAAAAAGGAACAAATCGTTTAAATGTTTGAAAATTTTCCCGGGAAAGTGGAAAGAATCTCGGTCGGGAATCCTGTCGGAAAATCTGAAAGGATTTTCCGGGGGAAAATACTCCGACCGGCGATTAGAAAGACAGACCAGACAGATACAGAGGAGGAGGAGGACGGACAGACAAGGTGAACCCTACGAAATGGGAGATTAGAGAAATTCAAAACGCGTGACACCGTTAACCAATAAGAAACGCCCACGTCATGAGTTTTTTTATAACAAGAAGCTCCAAATTTACCGGGGCTGTTTTCCAGAAATTCTATAATAGTAGCCATTTTAAATCGTTATGTGTAAGTAAAATATAAATTTATGTAAAATGTAACACAATTATAAAATAAAAAATAATTTATAATACTATATAAAAGAAGATTTGTTTTGGGAGGCTTTCCAAATATTACCGTTATTCGGTTTGGAGACTTAAAATGTTATCTATTTTTTGTAATTTTTGTTGGATTAAGAAAACAATTCATTTTACTGGGTAATAACTTTGATTTTCAGTTACTTTAATTGAACTTTAATTCTTCTATTTTATGTAATATCCAAAAAGCATAATAATGTATTAACAATCCGGGAGGATAGTAAATATATATATATGTACATATAAGCATTTTTGTTGTTAAAAATTGAAAATTTGGACGTAAAAAAATTATAGTTCTTGAACTCCGAGTTAATTAATGGCACGGAACAAAAATTAAATAGTTTCTGAACTATATATGTCAATGGAATTTTTCATTTAAATTTTGATAAATAATAAAAATAACTGATATGTATTTTAAAATAATTAAATTAATTATTTTTCATTTAATATTTTGTTATCTATTTACTATTTATAATTTAATAGAATTTTTTTGTAAAAATGAATTGTTCAAAACTCATTTAATTATTTTGCAGGACCCATCTAGTGGGCCCCACTATTGGGGGCTACTCAATCTTTCTTAGCATTTTATGTGTCCCACACCAGCACACCTGATGAGGAACTGCGTGCATAAGAATTGATTACTTTTAACTCTTTTTTTCCTCTCCATTTGTTTAATGTTTAACGTAGAAATTATGATTTATTTCCATCTAAAAAGATCATAAAATGTTATTAAAATTAACAGAGGATGATACATAACTCACCGGACCCCAATATAAAGTTTCTCAATCTCTCAAACAATTTGGCTTTTCCAAACATTTGAACTATTAAAAGTCCCCCTTCCCCTTCTTTGGCTTTTAAATCCTTTAATTTTTTTATTAAAACAATTTATTTAAATAAGCACGATAGGCCTTCTGACAGCACTGGTAATACCCAGGTATGCTCGAGACACACAAAGCCACTCCAGAGCATACAAAGTCTCATGCCTCTTAGAGCATTACCAGTACTGAGAAAACCTGAACAATTGATGAACCAAAAGACTAATGTATTTTCTGGTACACCAGATCCCTTTCGCAGGGCAAGTGCAGAGCATACTCATAAAATCTCAGGTGTTGATGAACAAAACATAGTAAAGGATCATTGAGAAAGAACCAGGAGAAATTAGCTGGACATCTTAGAGAAAACAAAAACCATTTTTATTCTTGTTTCTCCTCTACCGAAAGAGAGGGAACGGGGCTCCTTTTATAGCCGGAGAGGGCATTACAACAAACTCTTTTACCCAGGGTAAAAGCAGAAGGGAAAAGCAAAAGAAAAAGCAACAAAATAATTACAGGAACAAAGGGAAAGAAAAAGCCACCGAAAGCAAAAGAAAAAGCCACCGAAAGCATCACATGCTGTTCTGGCTGGGTGACACGTTGAGATTCTGATAGTCTGAGTCATTCGAATCCAAAGAAGCGCCTCGCCCGAAATCTTTCCACCAGGGGTTAGTGGCAGTATCACGTGGGCTGTCAGTCTTCCACTGTGTTCCAACATTGTGGTCCATCCAGGTGTCAAAATGATCATCATAGGGATTCTGGGAATCTTGGAACAGAGAATCCTGAAAGTTTGGAGAGGCCTGGTTGACATCATTGGCCCTATTGGTAGGATTGTCAAAGACACCGGATGGGCCTAAATCCATAGGAGAGGGATTCGAAGGGCTTGGCTCTGGAACCCCAGATGGGCCTGGGTCTCCTGGAAGAGGGCCAAGAGGAGAATGGCTAGGGATAATGAGGATTTCATCAGGACCTGAAATCTCACTAAGGCTGTTAATTTCACGAAGGAAATTTTGAAGTGAGAGCATCTGGGTAAGGGATAATTGGGCCTTTGAGACCGTGGCCCATTCATAAGCCATTCCTTGAGCCCATAATCTGCCAGTTGTCTTGTTGAAGTAATATGGCCTATGAAGAATGAAGATTGAAGAGGTCTCTTTTTGTTTGTCTGGAGGGAGCTTCCATAAGTTCTTGTGCTGAAGAATCTTGTAGAGTTCTTCCCTCCACCACTGAAGGTTGTGAAACCACTCTAGAAAGGTCCAGAGGAGGGAATCATGATTGGTTGTGTTTATCAGGTGATCAAGGAGGGGAAGAGTGGGAAAGACAAGAGCAACAGAATGCTCTGTAATACAACACCATAGGTACTAGAGAAGCTCATCAGAAAAGGTTAGGCTAGGATCAAAGAGGAAAGGGACTACAGAATAAAACTTATTGTTCCATAGAGAGGCCCTATGGGGCTGTTCAAAAGAAAGGAGCACATGGTAGAGATAGGTGGTTCTTTTTTCTTGAGCAAAAGCAAGGATGATATGTGGGGAAAAATGATCATTAAGATCAGGAGGAAGGTTCCTCTGGACAGTTGCTCGGTCAGGGAGATGAGGAGGGTTGGCCATCATAACCAGGGGAAAAGAGGTTATGCGAGAGATAAGTTTCATGGGAGGAGGTCTTGAGAGAAAGTCATGAATTAAATTTTCTCTACCTTTAAGATGTTTGACCGAGAAGTCATATTTAGAGAACCAGTCTTTGAGACGTAGAAGCTGCTTGTCAGGAAGGACCTTGTTCTTAAAATCAAGGACTTTAGGAAAGGAAGAATTGTCCATGTTGATCAGAAAATGGTATCCAAGCAGATGGAATTCAAATTTTTTAATACCATATTTCACCGCAAGGATCTCTTTGTAGATGGTATGGTAGTGCTTTTCTGCTGGAGAAAACTGACCGCTAGCATGGCCACAATAATGCTTTCTTCCATGATCATCTTCTTCAAGGAGAAGAGCGCCTCAATAATCATCTCTAGCATCAGTCTGTAAGATCCGCTGTCCTGTGCCAGAGATCTTCAGAGGAGGAGGATGGGCGGCTATCTCTTTAAGGGCCTTTACGACCTGAGTCTGGGTAGAACTCCAAAGAGGAGGGTCCTTCTTTAGCAGAGCAGAGAGCTTGCTTGTGTGTTGAGCAATCCCGAGGATAAAATTTCTTACGTAATTAATGATTCCCAAAAATTGTTGAATCTGCTTCTGGGTAAGATTTTCATTTGGGAATTTGACTAGCTCATGTGTGAGATGATCGCCTGGTTGATAAATTCCGTCTCGGATGTGCAACCCAAGGAAATCAACGGAAGGTTGAGCTAGAAAGCTCTTTTGCTCAGAAAGCATGATGCCATGCTGCTGGGATATATCCAAAAACTGAGTCAGCAGAGCATGATGTTCTTCATGGGTATTGGAGAACATAAGGATATCGTCTATGTAGACGAGAGTGTTATTCAGGATAGACTCAAATATTCTTAACATAGCCTTTTGGAAGAGAGACGGGGCCACCTTTAGCCCAAAAGGAAGAACAGTCCATTGGTATTGGGCATTAGGAATGCAAAAGGCTGTTTTGGGCCTATCAACGGGATCAATCCCTATTTGCCAAAATCCTGCTTTGAGATCGAATTTAGAAAATATTTTTGCTTCATGAAGCTGGGCAAACAAGGGTTGAATCTTTGGGAGAGGAAACTTGTCATCTTTCAGAAAGAGATTTAGAGGTTTATAATCTATGACAAGTCTTTTCTTTTTTCTGATAACCTCGGACCTTTTTTCAACATAAAAGGCCTGGCAGGCCCAATCAGAGACAGTGGGTTCAATGAGACCCTGGGCCAGGAGCTGGGCACATTCCTCACGGACCAGCCGTAAGTCCGAGGGAGTCATCCCTGGATGAGAAGCCTTGGTAGGATTTATATCCTCATTCTTCTTGAAAGGCAGTTGGACAAAGAAAGCCTGGTTTCTCCAAAGAGGAGAGGGATGATGTTTTTCAAAATCTTCGTGAGAATTTGCACACAGGCGAATGAGGCTTTTTTGGAGACCCGAATACTGCTGGGGGGCCTGCTGAAGAGAAAACAGCTTAGGAATATCAATATAAGGCTTGAATTGATTCTTATACCTAATTCCAAATGGAAGGATACGGAGGTGCTGAGCTTGAAAGTAAGTATCCATTCCTATCAGAAGATCTTTGTCAGGGAGATTAGTCCCTAACACATGAGTCCATATGACACAGTTAGGAAAAAACTTGATTCCAATTTTTCTCTTGGAGATCAATCTGACAGAGAAGACCCTGTCGTCCGCCGCCTTGAAATACTCCTTGTGAGGAACCCATTGGTCTTCCGGAAGGACAAAAGGGTTCATCATAGTCTTGTGAGCACCAGTGTCCATGTAAGCAATAACCTTAATAGGGACATCATATTTGGAGAGTAGCAGATCTATCTCAACATTGGGAATCGGAGGAGAATACTGTATGCTCTGATAGACTTGATTTAGGCAATACAAAGGATTATGACCATCACCGGAGCTATCTGAGGAAGACTCATGGAGAGCAAAAATAGTGTCTTCATCATCATGGGATTGCTCTGCAAAGAGAGATTCAAGCTCTGCGTTATTATCATGCTTAGAAGCTAGCTGCATCTGGAGAGTCTGGACAAGTCTAGCAGATTTCTGTGGTTTGTTTGGGCATTGCTTGGCAAAGTGGCCCCTCTTTCCACAGATAAAATAGCGATCTGATCTGCTGTCCTTGTCTCCTGGAGGTTTCCGTTTGAAAAAACGAACCTTTTTCTTGAAAAGGCTTCTGAATTTCCTTTTTTGGGGAGTAGAAGAATACTTCTGAAAATGACGGCTCTTTTTTGTAGAGCAAGAGCACTTGTTATCTTTGCATTTGATCTGAAGATAAGGCTTTTGGCATAACTTCTCAAACTTAGATCCTCTGCTCATGAATTTCGACCAGTAAGAATGCTGCTCGCATATCTTTTCGAAGGCAATGAGAGTAGACCTGGCAAAATGTTACACGACACGAAACGACACGATAATTTACGGGTTTGGGTCCGCGATATCGGGTCGGGTTGACACGACACGAACACGGTTCAACACGACACGTTGCCAGGCCTAAATGAGAGCCTTCTGGTGGATCTCTCCGAGAGTGAGATGAATAAGCCCCTTTTGGTCAGAGGCAACCTCCATTTCTAATTCAGGCTGAATGTCATCAGGTAGGGAAGTAATGTAGACCTGCTTGAGCTCAATGCTGTCGAAACCATTGAGAGCGTAAAAGAGTTTAGACATTCTTTGGTAATGAATATCTAAATCCTTTCTTTTCAAATAACAGCATTTCATAGCGAAATAATCTTTTCTGTTCTGCTGCTACTGAGGCTGAGATTTGCCTAAGAACTGGAGACGAAGCTCAGCAAGAGCCTGGTTGAGGGGGAAATTTAAGAACTGGAGCTGTCTGTATTCTCCCAGAGATTGCCACCAGTCCTTAAGGAAACCAAAGGTTCTGGACAAGAAATCAACAAGGATAATCCTAGGATTCGCCTCTGGGCGCACAGCTTGATTATCAATCCAGGCAACAAATTCTTTGAACTTATTGTCCCATTGGTGAGGGGGAACATCGTCAAGGCTAAACCAAAGGCCGGTATTAGGTTTAGGAAATTCATCAGTCGGCAAGGGGCCTAGAGGGATGTTAGTTTCCCCAATATCTTCATCTGAAGGGATCTCAACGGTTGGATCAGGACGAGATTCCTGTCTGGTAGTGCCTGAAGGAGGAGGGTCTGCCATAAGAAGATTAATGATTTCAACAAGATCACTATCAGAACTTTCTCCACCATAATTTGTGGCGGTAGAAGATGCAGACGAATCTGTGGAGGGGGGAATCTGATGGCTAATGGCCATCTGCTGAGGAGGATGCCGGTCAAGAGTATCGTCATGGGGATATGTCAAAGGGGGAGGTACCATCCTTGGTCCAGGTGCAGGCTGCATCCTAGGTCTTGGAGTCAGCCTCTGGGGAGGAGGGGAAGAAGAGAGGTCCTGGAGAAACCTTCTCAAGAGCTCATAAGTCATTGTAGGAGCCACAGAAGGAGCTAGAGTCGCAAAGCTAGACTGCTGGACATTCGATGAAGAGGCCAGAGGATCCCTGTGTCTTACATCATCAGTAATTTGCTGAAGTTGCTTCTGTATTTGCCGAAGTTTAGCTTTTTTTTTCAAGATATTCGTGGCCAAAAGAGCCCTGTCGGATGAGCAGCTGAAGCTCAGTATGGAGAAATTCTATTTTGCCGAGAAGCTTTAAATAGAAAGCCTGGAGGTCTTCGGATAAGGAACTAACTTTCTCATCAAGATAGTGAGAATGCCCCACAATCTGATCAAGCTTGCCATCTATTCTCTGGAGAGTATGGGTGTTGCTCTGAATGGCAGCGGACTGCCAGTTAAGAACTTCTTCGCCGGTGGTGAGGGGAGCTATCTCTCCGGAGGGAGTGACCTTCTTCTGAAGAACAAAAGGCCGAGTAGGAGCAGGGGCCTTGGGAAAGGCCAGAAAGTCAACATCGTAAGAGCTCTGGGAAGCTTGGGATCCAAGCATCATACAGGGAACGGGTTGCCTTGCGGGTATGTGAGCAGGGATGGACTTGCAGCTTTGACGGAGAAGCTCATGGATGGGCGTCCTCGGGGGAGGAGGAGATTTCATCATAGGAGTAATCCAGGGGGAGTCTGGATCATCAGGATGGTATCTTTTTTTATGGGAGACAGGTTTGCACCTAGTCACAGGCTTCTTTCTTTCTGGGATATAAGAGTCCCTGGGAAGGTAGATGTCATCATCATCGGAATGGTCAATGTGACAGTCACAGTCTGGGTCACATTTTTCAGGAGCACTATCCCATATGAAGTGGCCATTGATCTTATCAACATAAATCTTTTTGCCGTTCGGGTAGAACTGGGACACCGGGATCTTCTTTTCTGAGGCCACAGGAAGAATGGCCATGGACTGGGCAAAGGGGAGGCCGTCAGAGGAAGAGGCTTCGGATTCTGTGACTTCCTCGAGAATCTTGTAGGTTGTCTGAATGGTTCCATCAGGTGGCCTTTGGTAAAAGGAGGCAGGGGCCTGAAGGGTGATAGGGGCTTCATGAGCCTTCTTCTGCAGCTTTTCATAATTGGTCAGCCATGTAGAATGCATTCTGTCCATTAATTCCTTTCGACAGAGAGTAGGAGGAAACTGGACAATAGAAGGAATATGGGACTGCTCTGCAGTAACAGAGATGAAGGCAGGACCTTTATCTTGAACCGGAAGACAAAGGTTAATAGCATGATCCTGGAGTCTGTAGATGAGTTGGTGATGGATAGTGCCAGCATAGGCAGAACCGATCTGAGGGGCACCCTGCATCTGAATTTGGATCTGAAGAGCCGAAGTGAGATTCGGGTCTCTTAAAGGCATATTGAAATTGAGGTAAAAAGTAAGCATCACACTTCCACTATTGAGGGTGGTGGTGATGGTTCCAATAACAGCATGTTCATACAGCATGAACGTTCTGTTGGTTGACTATGAGATATAATATGTATTAGATAAAATGAGGTCTTAAATTATGAACTGACATTTTTAAATTTGAATTGGGTTTTTGTTCTTTCTTAAGTTTAAGTGATAGAATTAAAAATTATATTTTAATATTTTATTATAAAAAAATCAGATCGTGCTAATTTAAGTCTAATTGTAATACATATATATATATATATATATATTTATTGAGTCATGCTATTTATAGTTATATTTAATAATATTTATGTTAAGATATAAAATTTAATGAATGAAATTAAGTAATAAAATAAAAAATAAATTGATAAATAAGTCATAAAAAGCAGCTTTTAAATTTATATTTTAATATAATTATTATCATATATACGTGATAATAGACTGTCTGCATATATATTTATCTTATATATTAAAAATTATATGGAAGAAAAAGATTTAAATCTTTAAATGTGTCTCATATTGCAAAATCATTATTATAATTGATACATTTAGATGGTTCCAAGTTAGACAAAATCTAAAGTAGATACTAGATAATAATTATGCATAAAGATAAGGTGAAGCAAATTGAGTGCGAAGATAGCATTTTCTTTTAAGCCAGTTTTAGCAGCAAAATGAAGAAAATATCATAGACAGAGTGCCAAGATGCTAAATCATACTATCCATGAAGTGGATGCATTTCTTGAGAAGCAAGGAAGCGTGAGGCATAACATAAGGCATTGCGTGAGAATTTTGTCCTCACGGTGAAGAATCTGAAACTCTCTCTCTTATCTGCTAACAACTAATGGTGGGGGGTGTTAGAAATTTATGAAACACATAGCAAAAGGAGAAAAATTTAGATGCTCTAAACTTCTATTGGCTATGGATGCTGTTCTACCAAGTCTCTGATGCATTGCTTGATTCAAAAGATTAGAGATATAAACTTTACTCTTTCCTCAAAATGCTCATATAATAGTGACCAAGAATCTAGATTTTGTTGTATAAAAGTGATGCGTGTCTTATTGGATAACAAAAAATAGGGTACAGAGGCATAGTGATAATGGATTGGGCACCAATTCTAATTGGGTTATTGCTGTTCATATTGCTATCACCAGGGCTTCTCTTCCAGCTACCAGGAAACACCCACCATGTGGAATTTGGAAGCTTCACAACCAATGGAAAAGCCATACTCGTCCACACTCTCATTTTCTTTGGCATCTTCACCATCCTCATATTGGCTGTTAGAGTCCATATTTATACAGGCTGATTCTGATATGCAGCACTTTAATTTTGGGTTTTTAGATTTTTTCTTCTTTTCTTCTTGAGTGTTTTGTAAGTACATATTTTGGAATACTCTGTTTTGGATGTGATAGTTTTAGATTTTATCATATTTTTTAACCAAATGTTTCATTAATGGATAGGAACCCAATTCTTCAAATCCATTTCACATGGTGTAAAATTGTAAAGCAATCCATTTGCGAAGATAAGCAATTCAAAGTGTTTGATCTCACTTAAAATCTACATTGGAAATAAGGTGGGTCAGATTAGGATATTATGTAAACAATTTTACAAAATGATATTTGATGGAATGAGATTATTTGGCAGTGCTTTTTGGCAACTTTTTTTAATATATTTTTTGGTGAATATAAAAAATATGGGTCCTCAATTAACGGTCCCAAATTTAGACTCATCGATCTCCAAGAAGATCACAGCCGTCCAAAAAGTAAATGACACGCATAGCTAGGCGACAGCCCATCTGCCACGAGAAACATCCAGATCGATGCGTTTGTCTCCTCTCTCAATCTCATCCCAAACACACATCTCTTTCCCAGAACTTTCTCACCCATCCTAGATTTTTCTTGCTCTCTGTTTCACTATCTTCAAAAAAGCATCAGAATTTGAGTGACTTTTTTTTTTTTTTTTTTTTTTTTTTTTTTTTTTTTTNTTTTTTTTTTTTTCTTTTTCAGGAAAGAAAGAAAGAAAAAAAAGGGGTTTTGCACAATGGCGGATTGGGGACCTGTAATCATTGCAGTGATGCTATTTGTGTTGTTGAGTCCAGGGCTTTTGTTTCAGATACCAGGAGGGAACGGAAGGGTTGTGGAGTTTGGGAATATGCAGACAAGTGGCGCTTCCATATTTGTACATGCCATAATCTATTTTGGCCTCATCACCATCTTCCTCATTGCCATTGGAGTTCATATCTACACTGGCTGAGCTCTCTAACTCTCCCTGTTCTTCATTTTCTGGTTTGTCTTTTGCAGAAAAAAACTATAATTGTTGTTTGTTTTTCCTTGATGGTCTTTTGGGTCTCTTTTTTCATTTCTTTTAGTGAGATAGTTGTAAAAACAAAAATATTTCTTGTTTAGGAGGATGGATTTAATTTCATGGGTATGAATTTATAATGATGTTTATTGATTTGTCAAATTGTGTTTGAGAAAGATAGAAAAAGACATTTTGATTCACCTGTTAATGATTTGAACTTTTGAAAAACAAAATTGTAGTTCAATCATCCTTCAAAAATGAAAGATTGGGTCAACATGAATGAAGAGTATTAAAGAAAAATATAAAAAAATTATAAAAGACATAATAATGTATCTTCTTGGAAGAACTGGTAATTTAAAAACAAAATCAGTATTGCATTATTCTTTATTAATGCCCAAAACTACAACTTGGGACTTGAAAATGCTGATCGTGAAATTGAGCTATCTTCATCAAAGTGAAACTGTGAAAACAATTCTATATATATTGTTAGAACTTGTCATTGATGGTGATAGAAAGACAAATAACCCCCAACATATTAAACATTTAGATTAGCAGTTTTTATTATATGAGGTTTTGACCAAAACTTTCATGTTCCCCAAACAGGTTTTGTGGACTTACTTGTGACATGTCCAAGTCCATATGTTAGCTCAACATACATTATGTATTCAAATTTTGCAAGGCTCGTTTTGTTTCATTGGACTGAATTATTTCAAGTTCAAGTTCAGTCCATTTAAATTAAATATAAAATAGTTCGATTCAGTTCAATTTTAATCTAGTTTCGTTTAACAATTGGGTCTTTAAAACCTAATTGTTACTAATGAAATTTCTTAATTACTTTGTCTAACTGAAGAAATAAAATAAAACAAAATAACATGAAAGTTAGAGAGAAAAAAAATGGCAAGCTCTCAAACTGTGAATATAGAGTGATTGGTCATTGTTTAATCTGAAAATGGGCTGGTGAGTGTGTGGCTAGTTTGAAATAAATATACAAGTGAAATGGATCATTTTCTTTCACTACTTTCATTCTTATTAAAATATTCAGTTTTCTAAGCCATATCATATTCCATGGATATTTAGTTTTTTTATAGATTTTTATAAAATATTATAGCATCTTCTTTTTTTTTAAATTATAATTATTTGTTCGTATTTTTACTAATGTTTATACTAGGCTTGAGCAAAAACCGATCGGCCTGACAAAACTGGCTGAACTGAACCGCCGGTTCAATTTTTTGATTTTTGTTTCTGTCGGAACCGGTTCAGTTCGGTGTTTTATATTGAAAAACCGAAGAAATCGGTTCGGTTTGCGGTTCACATAGTTTTTTAGTAAAACTGACCGAACCAAACCGGTCCAGTAAAATTTTTTAATTTATGCATAATTTCCAGCCGTCCGATCTCAACCTAAGATCATAGCCGTTCAATCTTTTTATTCAAAAATCCTAAATTTATCATTTTTTTTCATTCTTTCTTATTTTTAGCCACGCCGCCTCCCCCCCCCCTCTGTCTCCCTTGTTCTCCCCCATCTCTCTCCCCCCCACGTCTCTCCCATATTCTCCCCCGCTCTCTCTCACCGGTTCATCATCATCATCACCGATTCACCAATGATTTTTTTTTTATTTTTTGTTTGTGGTTGTATAATGCATTATTGAAGATCTTGGGATTGTATACTGAATTTATTTTGTGTTTTTATTATTATTTTTTTTTGCCTTTTCATTCTCTCAAAATCGACCGACGAAAACAGAAGCCGACTGATCATCGTCGGTGCGGTTTTGCGCCTGTTATTCATTTTGATTGGTCGATTTCGGTCGACCACCGAACCAAAACCAACATGTTCGGTTCGGATGAGAAATCGGTGAAAAATTGGCCGAACCGAACCGTGCCCACTCCTAGTTTATACTATTAGACTAATTAAAATTTAAAAATAATGATAAATCAATTGAAAAAGCAAAAAATAAAAATAATCTAAAACAATGACTACAGTTTAAAAAAGAAAAAAAATATAAATTAAAAAAAAAGGTATTCTTTATCTATTTGGCATCTGCATTCAATGGGCTAAAAAACTTACTTGATCATGATTTACTTCATTCTCCTTATGAACTTCTTTAAAAAATTCAATAGTTTGATCATATAACTCAATTTGTAAAAAAATCCATATCATAAAATTTTAACATCTCGATCATGTAATATTAGATCTATATAGTTAACATGTTAACAATTACATGCAAAATTATTAAGGAGATGGATTTTTTTATCAATATTTTTTTCAATACATTGTTAGAAATAAAGATAAAAATGAAAGCAAAAATTTTTAATCACCGAGAAATTCTATGTGATATTGAATCATATTTAAAAAAATTATGTACTTATATTATTATTATAATTAATGAATAATTCATCACTTAACAATAATATTTTTGTTATTGTCAACGAGTATTAAATGTCTTTTGATTATAAAATTTATGATTTTCACTCAATATTTTTTTAATTTTTATAATTAAGTTGATAAATTATTTAATAAATAAACATATTATAAAGTTTTGTTAAAAATATACATATTTTCTTTTAAGTTTTCATCATTTTATTTTTAAAATTTTTATCGATATTAATATTCTGTCAATATTTTATTTTTTTAAATGACTTATTTTGAATGTAGTAAGCTATTTTATTTGATGCCCTAAATGTATTAAGGAAGGTTCATTTTTTTTCTTTTTCTCTTTTAAAAAAAAATCTCCAGTAAAATAGTAACTACAAAGCTATTTTATTTAAAGCCCTAAATGTATTAAGGAAAATTCATTTTATATATATAATAAATAATAAAAACCATGTTAGTAAAGTAGTAAATACAAATTAAAAAACCATCCTCAGTAAAATAGTAAATACAAATTTATCTTTGGTCATTAATAGCATATTATTTCTCATAGATTCATAATAATTTTTTATGTTAAAAGTTTAGAGTTCTTCCCTAAATGTTTAACCTATTAAGACAAGCCACTCTTAAAGATCTATGTCTCAAGTTTTAACTATCGGCGGTCTCGGTTGCAACTCTGATACTACTTGTTAAAGTTTAAAGTTTTAGCTTAAAAAGTTTACTGGGGAGTAACTCGAACCTCTTATATACTTTAAAGATTTTAATTTTAGCCAATATGAGAATTTGTTTGAACATTCTAATATTTATTAAGAATAATAGGTGTAGATAAATGGAAGTGAAACTTGAATTTACTACTTCCAACAGAAATTAGAATAGGCTGTTTGTATGCTTAGAAAAAAGGTTGAGAGCAATGACCAATGAGGGGTGGAATATTTCTTTGTTTAATCTGTTTTATCCTTTTTTACTAGTGGATCTAAAATATTTCTTATATACTTTTAAAGATTTTAATTTTAGTGAATATAAGAATTTATTTGCATATTTAACATTTATTAAGAATAATAGGTGTAGATAAATGAAAGTGAAACTTAAATTTACTACTTCCAACTGAAATTAAAATAGGCTGTTTGTCTGCTTAGAAAAACTGTTGACAGCAATGACCGATGAGGGGTGGAAAATTTCTTTGTTTTATCTGTTTTATCTTTTTTTGCTAGTGGATCTAAAATATTCATAGGAGTGAATATTAATTAATTATTCTATTAGAATAAAAGAAAATTCTAAACTGCGAATCTAGACATTGCAGTTGATTACCTAACAAACTTGATAGAGATTGCCACTGTAACCACAAAAATTGGTCATGAAAGTGGTGGTGTACCTTTGAACATTTACTAGTTCTCTTCAGAGTAACTTGGTTAATTATAGTCATGACATAGTTTCTGGTGGTGTAGCTCTCAAAGCTATTTTTAAAAATGTTTGGATAATTTTTTAGAAGTGCTTCTGGCTTTTAAAATTTTTTTTTATCAAAACTAATAAAAATTAACTTTTTCAAAAAGCACTTTTAAAAAATAAAAATAAAAGCATAATAAAAAACAACACTATGTCAAACATGACCATATTTACTAAAAAAGTGAAGTATCACAAGCCAATGAACATTCTCCATAATACAAATCTGTCTCATTTTTATGTTTCTCGAACAGAGTTTCTCATTTTTATGTTTTAGTAGAACATTCATCGTAACATTTTGACCATAGATTAACTTATAAAGTATCATTTTTATGTCCAGATGGTATTATTTTCTCATATTATAAGCTAAATTTAAATCTCTTACCCTTCCAATATTAAAAATAAAAATCGGCGAACCACACAAAAAGAAAAATGGAAAAGTAAATAAAGATAATCACCAAATAAAGGCAAAAATGAAAAGTTGAGCTGGTGTGTGTGTGTCTTGACAATGGGGAAAGGAATATTACCAAAAAGGACAATGAGGGAAGGGAAAGGCCCACAAGTCCAAATCCGGGAGCTAAATTCATGGGACTTTTCTTCCCCACCAAACAGAAATTCCACAAGATATTTAAAAAAAAAAAAATTGAAAATGAAAAAAAAGAAAAGTTATGGTCTTATGGACGTGTCAAGCCTTCTATGGATGTGGGCCCAATCCACCAATTATGAACCAGACTGCTCAGATATGAGTCTTAGCTCAATGAACGAACCAGGTGTCAGGTTTCTAAACCGGGTCGTAGGGGTGACTTTCCTCCAATTAATGAAAGAAAAACTTTGATGTGACTTTTTTAAGATTGAATTTTGCAATTTGGTATTCGAGGCGGTGGAATCTCTGTCTCTTCTGCCCCCCCCCCCCTAGGATTAGACCCGGATTAGTCCAACGCAAACCGCATCATTATTAAATTTTGTTATTTCATATTTCTTTTAAAAGAGATAATTAATTAGCTTGTTGCGATACAAAAGTAACTAGTAATTTCATTTTTTTTATTTATTTATGTTTTTTTAAATGTCCAAGCTTTTGTTTTCGAACTCAAATGCAATGGAGAATAATACATCATTTTTGGTGTTTCCGAAGCCTTAAAATATGGTCCAGTCAAGATCATCCTATTAACAAATAAATAATTATATTTTCTGTAACAATAAGGAATTTAAAATTGCAATTTTATTATTTTAATATGATTTTGGTTTTAAATGTTTTTTGGTCAATTTAAATTTTAAATCTGTATGATTTAGATTTTTGATTTTTTATTTGGTATAAATTGATTTAATTTTACAATTTTAGCAGATAAATTGTTAATAGAATATATGTAATAAACATACAGTCTATTTTTTTTTTAATTTGAAACAAACGACATGCACACAACCATATGCCATAGAATTGTATGGGTAGGACTATCCACCGCTAGCACCAGTGGATAATTGCTAGCCATCTAAAAACTAACAGACAAATTTCAAACAATAAAACTATATCAACTTTATAGCTTGAATCAATCGAAAAACATTATAAACTAAAAATAAAACTTTATTAATAGTCTATTCACTAAAATTATAAAATTGAACCCATTTATACCAATTTAATAAATTAAAAATACAAATAGTATAAAATTAAAACTCTAGAGTTTAAATGATAAAATATAAAATTAATGACTGAAATTGCAATTAATTTATAAATTTAATTTTAAATGATCAACTAATGTTCGCATAAACAAATTCTTTGGAACATAAATTTGATATTGAATGATGAAAGTCAGAGTGAGAATTTTTGGGCTCCTAAAATTTGAGTTCATGATAATGATGATGAGGTGGGGTCATTTATGGGATAGAAATGTTCTTTCCATCTGGACTCATATATATAGTGGCCATTTCCTTTAAATTTACATCAGTACTGATATTCCACAGCACTTTGACACAAGATTAAATTTGTTTTTAGCTTTTCCAATTTTAATATTTCAAAAAAGCATTGATAGGATGCACAAACCTTTTTGATTTTGGCTAAGAAATACCACCAATCCCGATTCACTCATATGGTTGATATACTTAAATCAATCAAATCCAAACACCATATGCCCTAATGTGTCCATACCCCATAGGTCTTAAAAGAATCGTTTCTATTGGACCAACTCCTTTACGTGTCAATTCCTCATGCCCTCTTTGTAATATATATATATATGCATGATATTTATGATGCATATACAGTCAATATCAATTCAAGAGAATCTATTTTTTAAAATTTTATTTCAAATTTTATCACTTAAATTAAAAAATAATAAAATTCAGTTTAAATATAAAACATTGAAAGTCAGAATTTAGATTTAATCTTAAAGAATCAAATCCTAGACATTACTATACATTATTATATATATATTATGCATGTGTATGCTTTTCTTAAAGTGCATAAGTTAAATTTATAATAAAATATTCAAAATTGACCAAACTTGTTTATCTCTATCTATTTTTAGAATTTATTTACTCAAGAGGAATGATAAAATATATGCTTCAACATTGGCCCATAAGTTTAAGACAAAAAAAGAAAATTTGGTTGATGGGTTAGTTAAATAAAACGATTCCAGCTATATACACGTAAATAGAAAGATTTATGTAAAATTTTGTAATTAATTTGCAATGGACGTACGGATGTAGATATATATATGAGAGTATAGTAGTCGTATAGTGTACAGTGGATTAATTTAGAAGGAAATGAAAACCAAACGCTATTAATTAATGGTCTTGTTGTGTTTTTCCAAAGTAGGTAGAGCAGTAGTACTATTTTGTTTGGAGGAAGAGAAAATTAGAAAGAAAAACAAGAATAATAATGGGGAGGGGAAAAGTGGAGCTGAAAAGAATAGAGAACTCAGCAAGCAGGCAAGTGACGTTCTCAAAGAGACGAAATGGGCTTCTGAAGAAAGCTTTCGAGCTCTCTATTCTCTGCGATGCCGAAGTTGCCCTTATCATTTTCTCTCCAACTGGAAAGATTTACCAATATGCCACCCATGAGTAAGTCCTACGATCCCTCCATCACTTACTTATTTGCTGTTTTTGATCTTGATTTTGATTGTGATTTGTTTGATTATAGATATATATATATATATATATATTGTTTAATTTAATGTTGGTGCAGCATGGATAGTATTATTGGGAGGTATAGGAGAGAAGTAGGACTGCCTGAATCTGATAACCAACGCTCTAGAACCATGGAGGTAGGTTGATATGTTTTGTTAATTAGTTTGTATATATTGCTTCTGATTATTGATTCCAGAAAAAAACGTTAATTAAAAAGGTTTTGTTTTTCCTTTTGATGAAAAGAAAAAAGGTTTTGTTTGCATACCATAAAATGGACATCTCATCAAGACCAAGTTGTTTGATTAACAGCTTAGTTGATCAAGATGTATAAGCTTCAATACATCTAGATTCTCTTTTTTTTTTTTTTTTTTTGTTTATTAATAATTTCTTTTAGGTTATCTTA
>QANX01006456.1:0-45819 GCA_003254975.1 Ochetophila trinervis
TTCATGTATATTGCAGTTATTTAATAACTGTTATTTTTATTTTTTAAAGTGTCAAAATTTAGAAAATTGATATTAAATGGCCAAAGCATAGATTTAGATGACAAATAATAGTAGTATTTTTTGACAAATTGAAACCAAACCAAATTAATTTTGATCAATTTAGATTGGGTTAGTTTTTCCATTAGAAAAACTGAACTATTTAGTTTAATTAGAAATTAGGTAAAAAACCGAATTAACCTAAACCGAGTCTATACCCTTAGCTGTATTATCCAGAAAAAAAGGAGTTTGTTATTCATAATTATTCCTTAATTTAACTTACTTCTTCTAGAATCCCATAAATTTATAATGGGGACCAATTTAAATTAATTATTAAGCATTATTTAAGCAGTCATGGTCAACTTTATTGGGCTAGCTATTTTGCTGCTTATGAATATGGAACTCTTACTTACAAAGTTAAGCTGGTAGTTGGCTGGCTGCTGCAGGTTTGCTATCACCATTTATAATTTGGGCGAAGTTGATATTAATTATGTTAATTGGTTTATACTTTATATATATAAACATATGTGCAATTTTTTTTTTTTTATCATACATGTTACATGTATTATTTATCTACTCAAGAGATAAGACCTCCAAGGAAGGCCCATAAATTGGCCGCCATAACTGAAAAGCGTACGAGAAAATACTTCATTTTCAAGCAGTACGTATATCACTTCAAATTTTTTTTTTTTTTTGGCAATTAATTAATATTACTTTCCAATTTGCTCATGCAGAGAATAAAGGTAATTATAGCCTTTTCTCAAGACAAAAAGAAAAGTAATTATGGCCTAAAGGGTGACAAGTAAACAGTGTGAGAACACTTCCAATAAGTACGTGGATTGTATAAACAGACACACAATCAATATTGATAGTATTTTAAACAAATTACTTTTTATTAATAACGTTTAAAATTTAAAAAATATTATTTGTTATTATTGTAATCTATCATAAGTTAGATCTACATATTATGTGACAATATAAGTAGATACCATTAAATAATTAATTTTTTTATTAAAAAATAAAATATATATTTTTAATTAAAATTTTTCACATAAGTTTGGGTCTCACTGATAATAATCACTGCTTGTGACAAATTATAAAACTCTTAGAATTAATGTTAAACTGATATAGTATAGATATTGTCAAAATAAATGTCTACTTCGAGCTATATTAGACATTTTTTATTTTCCATAAAAATAAAAAGATAATTGGCGCATATGCTTTCTGAACTACTATGTTTTTGTCATTTTAATCTCTGTACTAATTTTTTTTTTTTATGGCATTTTAGTCTCTAAATTGAGATAAGTTTACTACAAACTATTTTTAAACTCAAATTTTGTTAATTCTTGATAATTTTGGTCAGTGCATATCACATGAGGTAACGGAGACATATATTAAAAGGTAATGTTGATTTTTTACGCTAAAAAAATTACGAGGACTAAAATTTCAAACACATTAGGGAGAATATGTGCCAATTATCTTTTAATAAAAAATAAAAAACTCAAAAAGTCTAAAGTTGAAACCTATCTAAAATATTGTAGGTTAATGTCAAATCTAGTATTTCATATTATATGTACCAAAATCACAGGTCTTGCCGAACTTGTGTGTCCCAAATTTCAAGTTTATATATCTCAAAATTATTCATATTTGTAACATAAGAAATGTAAAAAAAAATTATTTAATGCATTAATATCATTATTGATTACCAATTTACCAACCAATAAGATTTCTAACTATTTTAAAATTTTGGCCAAACAAAAAAATTATGCGTTTCCTTTTTGTACTTTTCTGTATAATAATTGATAAATGCTAACCAATTTGTTTCGGATAAAAACACTAACTAGTGTTTTGGATTGAGTTTAGATATAGTTTTTGTTGAAATATGGCAATTTTGTCACACATAAAATGAAGCATGTTAGCAATGCTGAAGCAACAATGTTGGAGACAAATGTCCAAACTAAAAAATGCTGATGCAACATCTTCGAGACAAGAAATGTTGAGTAAAATCCGAAGCTAAAATGTTAGAGGCTGAGGTTGAAGTGTCCAATGATAAAATATCCAAAAGTAATATTCATCTATGAGAAGTCTTACCCTCGAAACGTTTGAGACATACTCACAGAGAGTCTGATGTCTCAGCTAATGTTCACACTCAGAAATTTGTGTTTGGTCAAATCATCAAAGATGAAATGACGGCGTACTGAGGAAATTTCAGATAGTAAGTAGGTTGATTTTATCGATGTGGATGTCAAATATATTGTGTTTTAGTTTAATGTAATATCTTTATAAGTACCCATGAAATGATGAATGAGAAACTGAGCTGAATAGTTTTCTTGAATATTGAAGTTATTCTCTTTATTTTTTCTCTCTCAATTACAACCCTAAAATACCGTAAATATCTGTGTTTTCTCTATTGAATTCTTTAAGAAAAACAATATCAAGCTTCTACATACACTAAACTAAAATCATCAAGCAAAAAATCAAAGATAAACTAACATTTCTCTTTGATAGGTTCTTGGTCTCAACACAAAAATCCCAACAGTTTTAACCTTAGATATACTCCTGAACTGTCATGCATTTGATATTTTAGTCTCTGTACTTTATTTCCAAATGTCCCTTCAATATTTTGCCATGTTCAAGCATGTGACATGCACATGATGAAATAGTTAGGGAATTGGCAAAAAGAAAAAGAATAAGGAACTTTTGTGCATCACTAATATGAGTTCAAAGGGCTAAAATGCATAAACCCTTATGATTTAGGGGACAAACGCACCAAATACCCAAAGTCAAAATTTCTTTAAAAAAGTTATTTTTTTCTAAAAGGGAAAAAAATTAATAGAATATGTAATTAATTAATAGCTATCAAAAGTCTTTTTGCACAATATCATTAAAAAAAATATTTGACTATATATTTATACCATATAGATTTAAACAATATCAATATTCATATATATAAATTTATATTCTCTATTAAATATGCTCTTAAAAAAGTAATTTTGGCGCATAGTTCCTATAAATAAAACCATTTGCTTAATTAATTGCCTCCAAGGATGGCTTATCCTGTGTCACTAAAACTTGATATTGTGACTGCCAAATTAATTTGGCTAATCTGTCAGGTATCATCAAAAGCCACTTGCTAGACAGATTTTAATTTTAATTTTTTTTTGCTACTTTTCATCTGTACGTATCTTAAGTTGCAAACAAATTTACCGAGGACCAGGGACACCAACAAATGCAACCAATTTTTGTAATCCTTTATTGATCAATAAATCACTCATTGAAAAAATGAAAGTACATCGAAAAGAGAAATCAAAGCAATAGCTCATAGCTCTAACAGAATGAAGCAAATAAAATGCATATTCAACTTTTTAAGTAGTGAGGATCGAAGGATGTAGATCAGTTTTAGCATCAAGAACTGGAGTTTTAGCATCTAGGAAGAACTCATTCTTAGAGAAATATTGTAACCTGTCCATCTTGAAGAACTCGAATGGAGTAGCTGAGCAAGTGGCCAGGTAAGTCATAGTCTAAGTTGTCTCGGAAGTAGAGGTTCCATCATTTGTTGGCAATCTCATTCACCTTTAGAACACATAGGATGTTCTCTAGTTTAAAGAATGTGTCGTCAAGCATTCCTAAGTGCTTATACCACAATGCCAATCGGTGGCCATGAATCTGACCCTTGGCCAGTTCTGTGGTGGCAAGGTAATGCCGTTGGTATGCTCTCATGGCTATCTCTGTATATCTTGCTCCATCCATCGATCTCCAATTAGTGTTGGCCGATCCAACACTACTAGAAAATAGAGTAAAAAACGACGGTGAAAAATCAACGTTTTAAGTGTTTACACGACGGACACAAAACCGACGTCTAATGAGGCGTCGTCAATAGACATAAAACATCGACGACGGTTAAAAACAGATGTCTAAAACATTACTACGACGGACCACACCGTCGTCTAAAACAACACCGAAGCCACGTGGGCGCAACGCGGCAAATACATACATGACGGTTTTTACTGTGAACCGTCGTCGATAATGGCAACGGGACGCGTGGCAAATTTGCAGTCCGTCGTCGATATTATATATTTATGTATATAAATATATATATATATCGGCTTTTATATATTTAAATATATTTATTTAATATAAATATTTTAATAAATTAATAATTAATATAAAAAATAGTAATAATAAATTGATTATATTAAATTATACAAAAATATAAACATTTCTAATTAAAATAAAATTACACATTATACAATACTAATTACACAATAACATTAACAATTACAATTTTTTTTTTACATAATTAATAATTAAACTGAACTAATCAAACAATGATAACAAATTTGAAAGGTTCGAAACTTCTTCAGTAAAATATTCAGCCCAATCCTTTCTAAATTCATCCACGAAGTCATGTATCCAAACACAATTTTTAAACTGTATATAAAAATCAAACAAATAATATTAATGCATTAGTAAACATAATATTATATATAAATTTCCAGTTATGCTAAAATTATACTTACAGTATTATGTAACTGAGACTGTGGTACTGATAAATCGACATTTATTATATCCCTCATCATCATGCATACATAATATACACACTCATGACTTGTTGATTGCAATGGTGCCTACAAAAAAATAATTTAAAATAATAATTTACATAATTTCTAATACTTTAACATTAATGAAATAAATAATTCATAGATTTTACATTTCCGCATCGCCAACTAATTAATTTATTCTTCGACCTTTGCCTCTTCGGCTTATTCCATAATGTCCAAGCTCTATATATATATATATGTCATTTTATAAATAAAATAAATTATTAAAAATAAATTTAATCACTAAAATTAACTTACTTTCTTATTAATCGCTTGAAATCAATATTAGCTTAGGTGTTGGCAAAATCAAAAAACCAAATATACCCCAAGTACGGGTCCACGACACTAAGCGTCCAATGAGCACTGAAATAAACATCAATATTAAAAATATATAATATAATATATATTTAAAAATAATAATAATTTCGTATATAATTAAATTGTACCGACAATGATATGGAATTAACCATATCCTATTGAAGTCGGGCTGATCTTTCCACCGTCTGACCAATTGCTAAGCTTGGGATGCCAACATTTCAGGTCCAACATTCTGCACCACACGTGGATCAAAAAAAGCATATAACAAAATCTTTCCAGTGCAGATCATATGTCGATACAACTTCCTGCAAAAAAATATCATGTCAAATACAATTTAAGAAAATTTTAAATCAAAAATAAATTAATTATAACTTCAAATATTAATTTGCATTACTTCATATAGAATAAGACACAATCAACACCCAAGTCTTGCATCTGACAAAATTGGTAGATATCCTCATGTGTCAGCACTCCAGGATGAGAACTGCCTATCATATCCCTCCCCAGGTTGAATTGAAGCTGCGTGAGTCCTTGTTGGTTGAAGACAATGGCAGCTACCATCTTCATTAATCTCAGCTTCGATGGCAGGTCAGAGGTGATTAATTGATGCTGACTTTCATTGGTCGGTGGAGATGCCTGCGAATGGGGAGTACTATTCGAGTTTGAATGAGCTACTGCCTTGCCTTTTGATGCTCGTACTGATATCTCCACCTGGTCAAATATATAAATTTCAAAACAACATTATAAATAACAATTATTAATAACTTAATTATTAGGAATAAATAAAACAAAAATATTTACCTTTTCTTCAGGTAAAATGACTAAAAATCTAGGCCATGGACAAAATAACTCCACATCTTCTCCAACCAATGTAATGTCCAAAAATGGTAGAGGTAGGGCTTCACCAGGGACCAATGCCTCCTGAACATTGACCCGCACATTAAGCTCCTCTAATCGTATCCCATGGCAAATCGAGTCTGGATCGGTCGTAGGGTACATCAATCCAGCAACCACTATATTATCTCTAGTGCATATAGCAAGCTTGCACTATAGACCCTGCAAAATAAATTGATTAAATTTTTAATTAAACAACAATCAATATATTAAATGTTTATTAAACAACAATCTTACAAAAGTTTACCTCCTCAGGTGTCATGGGATGTACTGGAACTGGAAGAGTACTAAGATGTACTAGTGCTGGCGGAGTACTGAGATGGTGCACCTCCTCTGGAATATTAGTGGCAACCCATGTATTGTTCATATACTGATCATTCATGAAATCCATATGTCCTGGGTTGGCCACAAAGTCATCATGTGTCCTGACCAGCTGTGCAGACAGCAGCGTATTACTCTCTTGGAGGTCGCAAATGACCTCAGATAGTTGTCTGATGCGCTCATCCTTTGCATTGTCCCTCTCTTTTGTTGATTGGGTTATATGTCGAGGAATGTGCCAATACTCAATAGGGGTCACCAATTTACCATTCGCCCTTATTCGGCCATGGTGCTCACACTTGGGTCAGTATATCGGTGGATGAATCCAAGTCAATGTTGACCTCCCAGCAGCTACTCTCTCCCGTAAAGCTTCCTGTCAAATTTATAGTTACTTAATATAAATAAAATATACAAATCAGAAAATAAATTTAATACCATCTGTTCTACAACTGCAGCAACTTATGGTGTAAGAAACTTTCCCTCCTTATTCGTGTAGCCCAACTTCCATAAAGCATCTTGGGAAAGCAGTTCATCTGTGCCCAATCTCAGCTTCTACATCTTTACAAAATATAATTGCTAAATTAAATTAAAACAGTTTAATTAAATTATCTAAAAATTACTAAATTTCTTAAATTAAATTAAAACAGTTTAATTAAAATTTTCACTCACCTCATTGTATTCTGCCTGAGCAAATCCAATACATGATAGACGATGATTGTACCGATTTCTTTTTCTTAATTCTGAGCGTTGCTTATGAAGTTCCTGAAACATTAAAAACGAATATTAATTACATAACATGTTAATTGTAGTTTAATTAAAAAGATGTAAGAAACTGAATTAATTAATACTTACAGCCATTTCAGGTGTTAATCGTTGCTATACAAATTCATCCCACTGCTCTTGTGTAATAAATTCCCCATATTTTTTGGGGACAACATCGAAAGCTTCCATGTCCCCTAATTCTAGGTACAGGTGGACAAAATGTGTGTACATAAAACTCTTCTATTTTCTCCATTTTTCAGCATAATCTTTCAAAGTTTTATGTTTCAATGATTCGTCCTTTTTATAAAAGTCCTACATAAAAAATTAAGGTATTATTAGCACATTCATAATAAAATTATGAAATTAATTAACCAAAAATTTTAATTAAAATGAAATTGGTTGTATTATTACCTTTATTGTCTCCGATAATGTATTCTTCAAATTTGTTGGAACTTCGTTCCAACTCTTGTAGGTGATCGGGATTTGAGATCAGGTGTAACTACTTTCATAATTAGCTAGACATTGGCCGGCTTTATTCACTCCGACCCCATGGTCATTGTATATTACTTCTCCAAGTTCGCCATTAGCAACTTGTCAACGAATTTTTCCTAACTTGGACTGTCCTCTATCATTCTTTTGCTTCTTACTTAAGGAAGAATCTTGATCATTAGGATTAGCTGGATCTTGATTTAGATCCATATCTATAAAAAAATATTAGTAAATTATCAAACAATTATTAACAACATTATAAACAACATTATAAATAACAATTACTAATAACATATTAACAAATCATAGTGCAATAAAATTATATAATATAAAACCATAACATATATACAAAGCCGTCGTCTTTAAAACCGTCGTAAAATCAAGCATAACATATATTTATAAAACTGTCGTTTTTAATTTTTTATGCCCATCGTGAAATCGTATATATACTTCCAAATTTCTAAAGAAACCGTCGTCTATTCATATTCATGGTTTCAACATATTCATCCAATATATATTCATACAATATATCTAATATATATATTCATGCTCGGCTTTATATCCAAACACAATAATTTCAAACAAAAAACATTATAATTTCAACATTAATTTTCACCCAAAAAAAAATATTTCACGGGCACAATATAAAATTCAACATTTCAACACATTTTCACAACATATTCATACATTATAATTTCAACATTTGCACCAAATTTCAAAATGTATTCATGGGCACAATATAATTTCAACAAACGAACACATTTCAACATTTTCATCAATATATTCAAGGGATCATTTAAAGCACAAAATCGGTAAAAAGAATTTCGGGTTGCAGATGCAGAGCAGAAAATATGTTCACGACTACTTACCTTAAGTTTTCGAGTTGAATATGCAGTAGATTCCCGTTGAAATGAAGCAAACAACGGAGAGAAGGTTGCGGCGGCGATAGTTCGAGTGTAGGGTTTCTGGAGAAATGGAGAAAATGGAAGAGAATGCCATGTAAATAAGAAAACATGAGGGTAAAAATGGCACCTTTTTGTTATAGACGACGGTTTGTTATCTATAACCGTCGTCTATATACTAAAGACGATGGTTTATAGCTTCAACCGTCGTCTATAGTATATAGACGACGGTTCCTAGCTTCAACTGTCGTCTATAGTACTAAATAAAACGGCACCGTTTTATATATATAGACCAAACATCACTGTTTTAACTAAAAACACAATTTTTTTTTCAACCCAGCAAACCAGAGAGTGCCAGGCATGTATCCAGGTGCCAATTCAGGCGCCTGGATATGCAGGTAAAATAAATATTTATAAATTTTAAATTAACACCTAATTTTTTTATACATTTTAAATTAAATATTTTTAATATAATTAAACTATTTTAATATAATTAAAATATTTTTAAACTTATTAATTAACACCTATTTTTTTTATAAAATTTAAATTAAATATTTTTAATATAATTAAACTATTTTAATATAATTAAAACATTTATAAACTTAATAATTAACACCTAAATTTTTAATAAATTTTAAATTAAACTATTTTAATATAATTACCATTAATTTAATCAACAAAACCGTAATTGAACTATAAACTTTCTAATCAACAAAACCCTAATTAATATATTTACCATTAATTTAATTTGTATATTGAAAACAGTTTAAATTAAAAAATTGGACATACTTGATATAATTTAATAAAAGGAAAAAAATTAATTGAACACAATCAACATTATTCTTTATTTTTAATCCATATTCCATTAAAATAGTTACAAACATAGACTTCCTCGCAGTTCTCAGCATCAAGAGCGGTCTCTTCATTCGGTATTTGCGTAGCAAATGGAGTGTGAATCAAATCAATGTCTCCAAATGTATCCCCTTTAGAAGATTTGGTCTGTGTGTAATGAGGAGTGCTTAATACCACCGACCATTGTGAATCACAAGGATCCTCCACATAAAATACTTGTGTTGCTTGAGAAGCCAAAATAAATGGATCAGATTTGTGACCAAGTTTGTTGAAGTTGACACATGTAAATCCACAATCATCTTTCTTAACACCATGATTGATGTCAGCCCAATCACATTTGAACACGGGAATTCAAAATTTAATGTAATCCACATTCCATATTTCGACCACTACACCATAAAACGACATATTGGTGAATTTTGGATTGTCGTCTTTTGCACTTGAATACTGCATCGATCCAGCCACCAAGCTTACGCCACTATTCTGTGTAACACGCTTGTTGTCTCTTTCAATTATATGGTATCGGATTCCGTTAATGTCGTAGCTCGAATAGCTCATTACTTCAAAACATGGTCCCAGTGCAATCCATCTCAATGTATGTGACACACTATTATCTGGTTCACTCAATTCTTTCTGCATTTGCAAAAACACCACACGCACTATTAGTAAATGCAATAAAAGTAATGTAGTTACTTCATCTCGAAACCAATAAAATTAATTTGCAATAAAAGTCACAATTAATGTTAAACTTACTTCATCTCGGAACCAATAAATGAAAGTGCGATTTTGCTTGTTTTGAAACCATTTTGCTTTTCTTGTTTTGTTATGAATATCACACTTCAAACTCTCCATATGTTTCCTAAAGACAACAAAAGTTAATGACTATAGTAAACAAGTATTCAATATAATATTCAACAAAAAATATAGAGCATTAAACTTACTCGAAGTAAGGTTGTACTTCAGGTGTATTTGAAAGTATGTACAAATGTACTTGTTCCCATAGGTCACGAGTAATACCTAATAAATTACCACCCTTCAAAGGATCATCAGTATCATCTTTCATACATTGTACTTCATGGCGGCCAGGTGGGTTCCCAATTGCATGCATGCCTTTTTGATACTCACTATAAAATTCGATTGCTTCCTCAGTGATGTAGTTCTTTGCAATGCAACCTTTTGGGCAGTAATGATTGCGAACATACATCTTTAATACTTTCATGTATCTCTCAAAAGGATACATCCACTGAAAGAAAACTGGCCCACACAATCACACTTCTCGAACCAAATGAACAGTTAGATGACCATTATATCAAAGAAAAACGGAGAAAAATATTTTTCAAGTAAACACAATGTCTTAACAAGATCTATCTGAATAATGTCCAAATTTGAAACATCAATCTCTTTTTTGCATATAGCGTTGAAGAAAAAAAAATCTCATTATTACATGTCGGACATTTGTTGAGAGGACTGATTGTAGTGCAACAGGCATCAGTTGTTGCATTAAGGTATGTAAATAATGAGATTTCATGCCTATGAACTTCAAATCATTCATCGACACAATATTTCAAAAATTTGAAGAGTAGCCATTGGGAACCTTTAAATTTGCCAAACACTTGCAAAAAGTTTTCTTCTTTTCCTTGGATAATGTGTAACATGCAGATGGTAGATATGTCATTCTCTCTTCAACAACAGGAGCCAAATCACTTCTTATGCCCATTTCGACCAAATCAAGCCGAGAATTAAGTTCATCTTTAGTTTTTCCAGGAATTTTAAGCAATGTGCCAACAATGCTTTCACATACATTTTTTTCAATATGCATGGCATCTAAGTTATGCCTTACATATAATGACATCCAATAGTCAAGCTTAAAAAATATAGACTTCTTCTTCCAGCAATCTCGATCAGCATTAGACTTTTTTCTCTTATTACCACTATCAAATGACTTAATGTCAAGTTTTTGAAGTATATCTTCTCCCGTCACAGATAAAGGAGTTGGAAGAAACTCCAGAAATCCATTGAAAGACTTCTTTTGATTTCGAAAATGATGATCACTCGGAAGAAACCTCCTATGTCTGCAATAACTCATTTTTCTACCATTTTTCAAACTTTGAGCACACGTGTTCTTACTGCAAATAGGACAAGCAAAATATCCTTTAGTGGTATGACTAGTCAAATTACTATATGTGGGGAAGTCATTTATAGTCCACAATAATAGTGCTCGCAAAGTGAAAATTCCCGCTTACACGCATCCCAAGTTGGCACCCCCTCATCCCACAACTGTTTAAGATCGTCAATCAATGGTTGCAGATAAACATCTATATCGTTGCCAGGCTGCTACGGTCTAGATATCAACATTGTCAACATTATAAACTTCTGCTTCATACATAACCATGGTGGAAGATTATATGTAACTGTAAGCACATGCCAACAATTATACTCATATGCTTATGAGGGTTAATATCATCAGTTGCAATCCGAAGCCTTAAGTTTCGACATTCATTACCAAAATTAGACCATATGCAATCAACTAGCTTCCAAGACGGTGAATCAGCAGGATGACTTAACTTTCCAACTGCGACATTTCGTTCATTTGCATGCCACGTCAAATTTTTAGCTGTGTCAATGCTTTTCAACATCCTCTTGAACTGTGGAATGGGTGGAAAATACCACATGACTTTATGAGGGACATTTACACGTTTAGTTTCATCGTCAGTTTCTTTCCACCTCGATGCTCCGCATTTAGGACAACTTTCTTGTGCTTCATATTCTTTTTGATAAAGAATGCAGTTCTTGCGACAACAATGTATCTTCTCATAATCCATGCCCAATGCTGTTAGAGTATTTTTCATGTTGTACATAGAATCTGGCAAAACGTTATCGCTCGGTAGCATNTTGTCAACATTATAAACTTCTGCTTCATACATAACCATGGTGGAAGATTATATGTAACTGTAAGCAGAGGCCTTATGAGGGTTAATATCATCAGCTGCAATCCGAAGCCTTAAGTTTCGACATTCATTACCAAAATTAGACCATATGCAATCAACTAGCTTCCAAGACGGTGAATCAGCAGGATGACTTAACTTTCCAACTGCGACATTTCGTTCATTTGCATGCCACGTCAAATTTTTAGCTGTGTCAATGCTTTTCAACATCCTCTTGAACTGTGGAATGGGTGGAAATTACCACATGACTTTATGAGGGACATTTACACGTTTAGTTCCATCGTCAGTTTCCTTCCACCTCGATGCTCCGCATTTAGGACAACTTTCTTGTGCTTCATATTCTTTTCGATAAATAATGCAATTCTTGCGACAACAATGTATCTTCTCATAATCCATGCCCAATGCTGTTAGAGTATTTTTCATGTTGTACATAGAATCTGGCAAAACGTTATCGCTCGGTAGCATTTTCTGCAACAACTTTAATAATTCGGAAAAACTTGTGTCTGAAAGACCGTATTTCAATTTTAGGTTGTACAATAGTTTGGTAAAATTCGTACAACCTGGATACAAAGGAGTTTCGACATCCTCCAACAACCTCTTAAATTCACCGGGATTATCCACGAACTTGTCACAAGCATTATTCACCATGTCAATATTATTACCCACCACATCTTCATCATCCGTATTTATGCGGGTAAAACTTTCAGTGTTGTTGCTTTTACTTATACCACTAACTCTAGAACAATCTCCACGATATCCTTCAGACTCTTCCAACTCTTCTCCATGTAAAATCCACTTATGATAATTCGTATCAAACCCCTTAAAGTATATATGCCCTCTCACTTCTTCAATAGTGCTAAAAAATAAATTTTCACATTCCATACAAGGACATCAATTTTTACCATCTGAATTTGCACTTTTCTTAGTAAATTCTAAAAACATTTCAAAACCATTTTGAAATGCATCGATTCTCCTATTCATCATTATCCATGATTTGTCCATTTTATCTATTTGAATAACAACTAATTTAAACAAGAATGATTTAAAATATAACTAACAATTTAACCAACATTTAATAATTAACAAATCAATAATAGAAAATAAATAGATAACAATAAATAAATAAACAATAAATATAGAGACAACGATAATTACACAACTAATTAATATTAATATTTTACTATATTCTAAAATTAACCACAACAATATAAAATATATAATAAATAACAATACTATATGATATTATAACATATGAAATATTTAAACAAACTAACAAATTGAATAAATGGAAAACATATATATATATCATTGCAAAATTTAAATGTTCATAACCTAATAATTATAAAATAATTAATTCATGAAAATAAAATTATATAGCTAATTTAATTTAAACGATAATGCAATAACATAAATATTTATTGTAGTTAATTGTATAAAATTACTTACCTCGATAGTGAGTTTTTTTTACAAAAATCAACTTCAAGCTTCAACAAATTGATGACTTAAATCCTAAAAAAAATGCAATTTGAATATTTTTGATCACCACTAAAAGAATTTGAACAAAAATTATTGGAGAAATGAATATAGTGAATTTGATTGAGAACAAAAATGAAAATATATAAGCAAAAAAATTACAACGGCTATATTTTTTGCAATGGCTATTTTCAACGTTAAAACCCGCGTTTCAGACACTAATCGTAAGAGCGCTACATGGACAAATATACACAAAATAACTTCGGTTAAAAACAAAAACCGACGTCAAAAATTGGAATAGTATAGACGACGATTTCTTTAGAAACCGTCGTCTATACTTAAATCATCGACGACATCTATACTTACATCATAGATGACGGTTCCTAAAATACTCTTCAACAGACATGTGGCATCCACGTTGCTACCATGTGTCTTTTAGTGTTTTATCAACAACGGTTAATTCATCAAACGTCGTTTTTTATGTAACTTTGGACGACTGTTATAAATAATACCGTCGTCTTATTTTATCAACGTCAGTTCTCTTTTATAACTGACGTCTATATAAAAGTAAGGCCGTCGTCGATAGCTTTTATCTGTAGTAGTGCAACAATTATGTATTCATCATCAACTGCAAAAAGATTTTAAAATCAAAATATCATGCCAAATTCAATCAACTAGTACTACAAAAAATGTTCTATAAGTCTCCCTAAAGGAACATCTTGATAAAGGAACACCAATGGATAAATAAGTTAAATTAGTTTTCAAATTGAACAAAGTTGTTTGAAAAAAATTCTATCTTTAGTACACTTTCCTATTGAGGTTTAATTATACTGCAAAAGGTAAGTAATAAAAAAAGAAAATAAAATGAATTACTCCGTTTATTAACGCATTCAGTTTTTGTTTTATGTTTTTAATTTTTAGCTTATGTTTTTGGTTTATGATTTATAGTTTATAGTTTTTGTTTATGCTTTTTGCTAAAAGAAAAATAAATGAAAAACCATAACCTTTTTTTGATTTTTATGAAAAAATTATTTTTGATAATCATTTTTTTTATTAATTTTTTAATTTTTTTAAAAACTTTACAAATAAATTTCAACAAATCTATATTCGATTATTTTCAGTCCTAGATTTTGGCCCCGACCGTGGTGTCCAAGGTTCTGGCCTAAACGGAGCTGTCCTAGGTTCTAGTCCGACCGAGTGGTCCCTGATATCGGCCCGGATCAGGCAGTTCCGGGTATCGGCCTAGATCGGGTGGTCCTGGATTACTGTCCCTACCAAGTGACCCTGGGTTCTGGCCCCAACTAGGCTGTCCTGGATTCTGGCTCGGACTGGGCTGTCCAAGATTTTGGCTCGGACTGTCTCGGGTTTCAGCCATAACCAGGCTGTCCTGGGTATCGGCCTAGACCGGGTGGTCCTGGGTTACAGTCCCTACCGAGGGACCCTGGGTTCTGGCCCTGACTAGGATGTCCTGGATTCCTGTTTGGACTGGGTTGTCCCGGATTCTGGCCTGGACTGTCCTGGGTTTCAGCCCCGACAGGGCTATCCCGGCTTCTAGCTCGGACCGAACTGTCCCGGATTCTAGCCGGACCGAATTGTCCTGGGCAGTCCGGGGTTCCGGCCCTTACCGGACTATCCCAGATTTTGGCCCAGATTTCAGCCTTGATTAGGCAATCCTGGGTACCAACCTCGATTGGGTTGCCTCGAATTTCGGCCCCGACTGGGCTGTCCCAGGTTTCGGCCCTATTCGAGCAATTCGTAGTTTTAACCACATCTGGATGGTGTTAGTATGGGCAGTCTCAGATTCAAGCATTGTTTGAGTTGTCTTGTATCTTTGCATTATGAAAGACAAAAAAAATGAAAACTGAAAAATGAAAATGACTTTTTAACGTTATTTTTTTTTTAAAGAAAAGTTAAAATGGTTTTTGTTTTTAAAAAAAAATGAAAATGGTCATCAAACGCATTTTTGTTTTTAGTTTTTTTTTTTTAAAAATAAATGAAAATGGTTATCAAATGCATTTTCATTTTTGGTTTTCAAAAAATTCAAAAACAAAATTAAAAATCATAAATGAATGGGTTATCAAACGACACTTTACCTATCATCATCTTTGAAAAGACATAATTAAATCATGTAAGGTTTGGATTTATGAGCTCTACTATAATATGTGCTATTTTCTAGTTTTTTCAGAGGTTTATATTCATCACTCTTCTTTATCTCTTGATTACCTAAAGAAAAGAATGTCAAATAGTCCGTGGGGTCTTCCTCAAAACCTTTGATGTTGAGAGCCTGAACTATGTCTCCATACATCATATCCATTGTCATCTTCTGCCAATACAATATCGTTTGAACAGTGACCTTTCCAAGGTTAAGGCCATCTGTGCTCCAATTGAATAAACTCCAAAGAAAGTATTGATTTTTGATGTAGATAAAGTTCTTTGCTAGTCGAATGGCATTGATATAAGAATCTTGAATGCTTTTTTAAATCACATGATCTTTCCCACTTGCAAAACCTAGCTTGAGAAAATCATCATGATGAAATCCATTAGGAAAGCTATAACCAAAGCCATAATTGATAGCTCCTTCGTCTATGGATCTAAATAGTTGAATATTCCATGTCTCACTATCAAGTGACGTAACTGAAGAATGAGATATAAAAATGTCACCATCTTCCCCGAAATGGAACAAGCATGTCCTTCCCACCTTGCTTCCTCCATCTATGCTTAAAAGTGGACATAACATGTGACGACCAGGATCTGGAGCCAGGGTAAGTGTGGGCTGGTGCAGGGCACTGGCAGGCTACTTTACTAACAAAGCCAGGGTAAGTGTGGGCGGGTGCAGGGCACTGGCAGGCTACCTTACTGGCAGAGATCTGTGTCCAATTTGTAACGCCACACTCTCTCTCCAACCAATATTGTCTCCAATTTAGCCACCGCACTTCAGACGGTATGGAGTTTTTGGTCAGACTTCCCAGGGGGTCACCCATCCTAGGAATGCTCCCACTGGAGCACGCTTAACCCCAGAGTTCTTCCAACTCTGAAGCCAAACGCTCTGAAAAGGCCTTGGTTGTTAAGAGAGTGCTTACTTTACATTTGAACCATTACCACATGACCCCCTTTCCACACCCGGGCGATGTGGGATTGGACACCGATCTCTGCCAGTAAGGTAGCCTGCCAGTGCCTCGCACCCGCCCACACTTACTCTGGCTATGCCAGTAAGGTAGCCTGCCAGTGCCCTTTGCACCCGCCCACACTTACTCTAGCTTTTTAGATCCGGGTTGTCACAAATCCCACATTGTCAGGTGTGGAAGGGTGTCAAATGGTAATGGTTTAAATATAAGGTGAGCACTCTCTTAACAACCAAGGCATTTTCAGAGCGTTTGGCTTCAGGGTTGGAAAGAACTTTGGAGTTAAGCGTGCTCCACTGGGAGCATTTCTAGGATGGGTGACTCCTTGGAAAGTCTGACCAAAAACTCCATATCGTCTGAAGTGCGGTGGCTAAATTGGAGACAATATTGGTTGGAGAGAGAGTGTGGCGTTACAAATGGTATCAGAGCCTGTACCTGGCTGAAAATGTGCCAGCGAGGACGCTGGGCCCCAGGGGGATGGATTGTGACGACCAGAATTTGGAACTAGGGTAAATATGGGCGGGTGCGGGGCACTAGCAAGCTACCTTACTGGCAGAGATCGGTGTTCAATCCCACATCGCCGGGTGTGGAAGGGTGTCAAATAGTAATGGTTCAAATGTAAAATGAGCACTCTCTTAACAACCAATGCCTTTTCAGAGTGTTTGGCTTCAGGGTTGGAAAGAACTTTGGGGTTAAGCGTGCTTCACTGGGAGCATTTCTAAGATGGGTGACCCCCTGAGAAGTCTGACCAAAAACTTCATACCATTTGAAGTGCGGTGGCTAAATTAGAGACAATATTGGTTGGAGAGAGAGTATGACTCTATAAATCCCAAGTAACAACTCATTCTAACATGCAATGGATATCATGCCAAGTATCTTTTGGTCCACCTTTTTGAATTGAAGATCAAGAGAAACCATGTTGATAAAAATCATCATGGTGGATCATGTCAAAAGTCTTAAAAAGGGAATGGGAAGATTAATCCAACCAATGAAACTCACAATCTTCCTCTTTTGTGATGATTCTTCATTGGAAACAAAATCAGATATGGGAATGGGGAATATTTTCTTTTTTTCTTTTTTTTTTTTTGGAAAGGGAAGCTCACGAGAATGATAATTATTTTAATTTCCCACTTTTCTTTTTACAGTTTAAATTAATCTTACCCTTTTTATTTTAATCCAATGGTTAAAATTATTCTCTCTTGAATTTTAAACCCATATGGGAATACCTATATATGTATATATATGTATGTATGTTATCGTGGTTAACGCTGTCCATTACAGTCGTAAGATGCACATGATTATAAGCATCTGATAGCTCCAATTGAATGTCTCATACCAAATAGAGGTGACGTCTCCCACTATAGAAAAAACATATGTATATATATATATAATTTTGTCATAAATATGTAACATTATAAGGTGGGCAAAGCCAATCTGTCACTAAAGAGAGACTGGTGATTCTGGATAAGAGAATTTTCATAATATATATCATTAGTATATATACAGTGAAGTTGCTATCAATTGTGGTTTTCTGCATTTCTAAAATACATATAAAGCACTGGTGATTCTGGACTTCATTGGATCTCTTAATTCCTTTTTCTCAAAGGCTTATACGACTCTTGTTGGACCACTCAAGGAAACATTGCACCTTTCATATATTTTATTTAAGGGTTAGGTCTCCATTTTTCATCACCTATGTCCAGGTCTGCGTCGATGGTCATCTCTCGGACATCATTGTCATTAAAGTTTCAGACATCATTGTCATCATAGATGTCTCGAACATTTGGGATGTCTCAGACATCACCGTTGGTTTTGGCATCATCATTATCATTGTTGTTGTTTCCGACATCATCCTCAAAATCAATGTCTTGGACATCAGCATGTCCACTTAGGCGCAACTCCTCCTTACTCCAATCTCAACTCATCTTGTCATTAAACTTCACATCTCGGCTTATAAGAAGTTTTCAAGTTTCAATGTTGTATACTCGGAAACCCTTGATCATTTCACTATATCCGACCAAGAAACCAACTTGAGCTTTTTTGTCTAACTTATATTTCTTCTCTTTGGGCACATTAAGGTAACATACACTACCGAAGACTTTCAGGTGCTCCAAAAAGGGCTTGTATCCATGCCAAAGCTCAAACGAAGTCTTGTCTCCTACGGTCTTGGAGTAGATACAGTTTTAGATATATGTTGAGGTATTGACTGCCTCGGCCCAAAACTTCTTTGACATTTTGCTTTCAAAAAGTATGATTCTTTCTCCCGAACACACCATTTTGTTGTGGTGTGTATGATGTAGTGATCTGATGTATGATTCATCCGTCCTTCCAAAATTGTTCGAAGGCATGATCAGTGTATTCTTCCTATTGTTCGACCTTACACTCTTTAGTGTACATACCGACTGATTCTCCACTAGCTTTCTGAATTCATCAAATCTTTCAGACACTTGTGATTTATAAGTTAGAAAGTATAGTATCTACTTTCATGTAGAAATGGTATACTCATTGGACCACAAACGTCCAAGTGAATCAGCTCCAACTTGGTCTTGGCTCTTCCTAGGCTGACCTTCGGAAATTGGAGTTTTGTTTGTTTTCCTTGTTGACATACATCACACATTCTTTTTTCCTCATTCACATGAGGCATATCGTTAACTAAGGCAGAGATACTTTTTATATCATGATAGCTAGAGTGTCCAAGCCTTTTGTGTCAAAGCTGAGATAAATTTTCAACTTTGGTCTAGGTCAATCCTAAAGCTCTTGTTTTTCATAGCTACCTTAAACACTTCATTTTTGTTTGAGTCTACTATTGTGCATGTATTGTCCGAGAATGTAAGTTTATAATTCTTCTCTAACAATTGTCCTACACTTAGTAGATTCTCATATAATGAAGGAATGTAAAGGACATTCTGAATAATCTTGTTACCTCTTTCCGTATCATGACTATGTCTCATTTTCCTTTCCCATCCATGTAGCTTCCATTTCTGATCTTTACCTTGGTTCGGAAATTCTCATCTAGATTCTTGAACCATCCTTCACTGTAAAACATGTGGTTAGAACAACCACTGTCAACCCTTCTTGGATGCTCCTAGGCATGTAGCAATAAAGATGTTCTTAGCCTCATGCTCATCCATTTCTTCATTGAAAACATTAGCTTGTTGTCTTTTACCTCCGCGCCTCAAACTCCTTTGTCTTGGAAAGTAGGGTCAGACATTTTATCTTGGACAAGACATTTGTTTACATACTCATTCCACATGACCTGTGTTATGGCATTTTGTACATAATGCATCAAGTCTCCAATAATAACTTGCTGGAGCATGTCCGAGCTTCCTGCAATGAGGACATGGTGAAAAGATTTCTCTAGATTCTGCCTTGTTGGGTTCTATCCTCGGAAGCTCGGACATGCTCCAGCAAGTGTCTACATACTCATTCCACATGACCTGTCTTATGGCATTTTGTATATAGTGCATCAAGTCTCCAATAATAACTTGCTGGAGCATGTCCGAGCTTCCTGCAATGAGGACATGGTGAAAAGATTTCTCTAGATTCTGCCCTGTTGGGTTCTATCCTCGTAACATTTGTCATAAACCTCGGTCTATTTTGCTTTGGACATCTTTGTTGTTGAAATTGTTATATGCTTCTTTTTTTAGAGTAATAAGCATTCTCCAGAGACTCTTCCTTTCTTATATGTCTCTTTTCCTTGGTTGCTTGGAAGGCATTGATCAGTTATGAGAGACTGATCTCACTCAAAGTCCTAGACTCATCCAGAGAGGATATCTTGGACTCGAACTTTTCTGGTAGACTCACCATAAAATTTTCCATAATCTATTGGTCCTTCATCTCTTTTCCTAGGACTTGGATTTGGTTCACCTCAACCTGAGAAGAGAGTTTAAGACTATCAAAATGAAAAAGTCCGAGTTTGTGAATGAGTTCACTAATTGGCTACTTACCATAACCTTTTCCATAATCCGTTGGTCCTTCATCTCCTTTCCTAGGACTTGGATTTGGTTCACCACATTGAGTAACAGAGCAGTGAACTCCTACACAAACTCAGACTCTTTCATTTTTATTGTCTCAAACTCTATTCTCAAGTTGAAGATCTGCATCTGCCTCATCCTTGTACTTTTTTAGAACTATTTTTGAAGCTTGTCCTAAGCTTCCTTAGTTGTTTTACAAGTCATAGTTTTTGTGAATACGGTATCACTCACAGATGAGTGCAAAGTATTTAGCGCTTTGAAACACTTAGCCATTTCCTCCCCATATAACTTGATTTGAGTAAGAGTTGGATTTTCTCTTAGTTTTGGTTCTCCACTAGCATTTCTCACATCCCTTGGACAAATCTTAAATAAAATTTTCCTACATAAAAGACTTAATCCTAAATAAAATTTTCCTAGATAAGAAACTTACTTTATATATCATGTCCTCATCTAATTAGGACTATATACATAAACATTTGTTGTTGATTTTGAAGGTCAATGATTGTTATCTTGTATTAATCATGGAACAATAAAATTTAGATTGTCGTTCATTAAGGTTAATAATTATTATTGTTTAACTTGCACCTTTCCTATTTCTAGACAACCTAAAGATTTGTACAATTTCGGAAACATAAAAGTATGTGTTGTTAGGATCATTTGGTATGCAGTATTATATTATCATGTATTTTATTATATTAAATTATATTATATAATTACTNGTTATCTTGTATTAATCATGGAACAATAAAATTTAGATTGTTGTTCATTAATGTTAATAATTATTATTGCTTAGCTTGCACTTTTCCTATTTCTAGACAACCTAAGATTTGAACCAGTTCGGAAACATAAAAGTAAGTGCTTTTAAGATCAGTTTGATATGCAGTATTATATTATATTAGCATGTACTGTACTGTGATAACTGATGATGTTGGAGTTCAGTCTGATTTCTTGTTTTCTATTTCTTTTTTTTTTTCCGTTTCAATTACGATTTTTTTTTTTTCCTTTTAAAATCCCTAATTTTTCTTTTATATTTTTCCTGAATCCCTTTCTTTTTTTTCCCTGAAAATTTCATTTCCAAAATCCAAATCCAAATTCGAATCCCAATCCTCATGTTCTAATGGGTTTCTAAACCTCTTCGGAAAAAGAAGAAGAAGAAGAAATCTTATACAATTAGAGTCAACGTGTTCAGTCTTCTTCTTCTTTTTCATTAATATTATTTTCCAATATAATTGTTTTTAGGTCTTATTAAAATAATTATAATCAACAGGTTCAGTCTTTTTTTTTCATTAATGTTATTTTCCATTATAAGTGCTTTTNATAGGTTCAGTCTTTTTTTTTTCATTAAAGTTATTTTCCACTATAAGTGCTTTTAGGTCTTTTTAAAATAATTGTAGTCAATGTGTTCAGTCTTGTTTTTTATTTTATTTTTATTAATGTTATTTTCCAATATAATTACTTTTAGGTCTTGTTAAAATAATCATAGTCAACGTGTTCAGTTTTTTTTTTTTTTTTTTNTTTTTTCACTAATGTTATTTTCCAATATAAATGTTTTTAGGTCTTGTTACAACAATAATATAATTGTTTTTAGATCTTGTTAAAATAATTGTAATCAACATGTTCAGTCTTTTTTTTTCATTAATGTTATTTTCCAATTTATCCTCCAATCCTCCCAATCAATGTAATGGCCTAAAAAGCAAAGAAACATAAAATGGAAAATAGTCTCTCACGTGATCACAATCCGTATCGCAGCACGAGATTTGTGTGGTTTAAACTGCAAACTAATAACATGCTGCAACATGGCATGTGAAAAGGCATCATTAGCTCTAACATGGAGCAATACCCTTGCTCAATGAAATTTCTTTTTTTCTTCTTTTCCTTTTAAGAAATTATAATATATTTTGATATAATTTCATTTCGTGGTCGAATTCAAGTGTATTTGTAGTTGTTTTAGTAATACTAAGATTACAAATAGGATTTTTAACCTAAAAAAAAGTTTTCCGTTTTACTCATTGGGATGTCATTTTTATTAACTGAATTACATTCAGTTTCTTGGCTTTGTTTCACTTATACCGGTCCAAGCCCATACTTCACAAGGCATCGTCTCACTTTTGCGCAGCCTAACCCTAATCACCACAGGGCGTATATATTGTTATGTTGGCACTGTAGCCCATCAGTCATATGTTTTGGTTTAGTCAGTGAGGCAGAGAGGTGATTAGGGTTCATGTGTGTTCTTAGTGTAATCTTCATCTTCTACCTTTCTATATATTGTTCTCAGTGTAGAAATCTTTGTGATTTCATTATATCAGTTTGTCTGGGTGTATTGGGGCTTTGTGATTTGGTTTACGGTTTGTAGACTTTTCTTTTGTAAACATTATTCTTTAATAATAGATATAGCATAGGCTCTAGAAACAGAGCACTGAGGAGGTAGCCAGATTTATCTGGTGAACCTCGTTAAATTGTGTGTTGTTTTTTGTTTTTTATTTAACAATTGACATCAGAGCTTTATGGTTTCTTGAATTTGGGTAAGTCCTATTGTTTTTCTGTTCTTAGAGGTCTCTCTGACTTGTTAGGGTTCTTTAAATTTTTTGTTGTGTCTTACTTAGTGTAGTCTTTGGAAAATCTAAGAAGGCTCTGCACAATTTTAATATATGTAGGTCCGTAAAGGTTTTTTAGATACTTTGTGTGTGTTTTTCTTTGTGAAGATCTGCTCTCAGATTTTAGGGTTTACCTTTCGCATGTCAAAGAACCTAGGACAACCGTCTATAGGCAGAGCCTTAGGTCGATCAATGAATCTTGGAGAATTGACGTCTGAGAATTCTTTCCGGGTCAAAGTTTTTCTTTGTGTGGAGTAGAAGAGTTTGTTTTCCGGTTTACAGTAACCTAGGCTTTACCACTCTCTGGAAGGTCCTATGGTATCGATAACTAAAGGTTTAGTGTGTTTTAAATCTCTGTTTATTATTTTACTGAATTCGTTTCTGTTTCTTTATTCGTTCTAAATCTGTTTCTTTATTTCCTCTAAATCTATTTCTATATTTCTTTTTATTGAATATGTTTCCTTTTATTTACTAAATTTGTTTTATTATTATCGATTATCGATTATTTGTGTTTTTCCAATTTTATTCTCTACAGGTTTCTGATATTATGACTTCAAAAATTGAAGTTGAGATCTTTGATGGTAAGAGGGATTTCTTTCTTTGGAGAAAGAAGATGAGAGCCACCCTTGTACAACTACGGGTGGCCAAAGCAATTGATGGTACGTATCTTTCTGGCACTTTTGATGATAAACAAATTGAGATAGATGAGATAGCTTTTAGTACTGTTATTTTACATTTATCCAATGTTGTTTTAAGAAAAGTGGAAGGTATTAAAACTACCTCTAAATTATGGACTAAGTTAGAACAATTATTTTTAAACAAATCTCTTCAAGATAGAATATATTTACTGGAACAATTTTTTGGTTTCCGTATGGATGTCACTAAAGATTTGGATGTTAATCTTGATTTGTTTAATTGTTTGATTATGAATTTGTCAAACTGTGGTGAAACTTTTTCTAATGAAAATGTGTTGTTATATTGCTGAATTCCCTGCCTAGTGTCTATAAAGATATAAAAAATGCTATAAAGTATGGTAGAGATACTTTGACTGTTGATATCATTTTTAATGTCCTTAGAGCTAAGGACCTTGAGTTAAAATCAGAAAATAAAAATGAAGGTCTCAGTGTTAGAGGTAGACAGCATGTTAAAACCTTTAATCGTTTTAAGAATAATAAAAATTATAGACCAAAATCTAGAAGTAACTCAAGGCCTAAAACTAAATTAAATAACAGAAAGTGCTACAACTATAGGAAACAGGGGCATTATATAAAAGATTGTTTTAAAAAAAAAGGATGAGAAGGAAAAGGAAATAGTAATAACTATGATAATGGTGAGCTATCTGTTGTTTCTGCTGATATTAACTCTGGTGAAGTTTTGATGGTTTCTTCTTCTATGTATGCAAATGAATGAGTTCTTGACTCTGGCTGCTCTTTTCATATGTACCCTGATATCAATGTGATGTGTGTCGGAAACACCAAAATTATAATACTGAATTAAACACTACCGTAGTAGTGGCAAGTTCAGGTCGATTCCACAGAGAATGATGATCAAACTATTTCAATTCCAATTAAAGTAAAACTAAAAAGACAAAAGGGGGATTTTGTGTTGGCAAATTCAAATATTAAAGAAAACAATTTAAAAAAATATTGGTAATAACAATTAGAGAAAACTTTGGATCAGAGTATCTTCAATTACTAAAGAGCAAGTGATTATAGACATAAATATATTCCAATAATCATTCAATGATGGGTTAAATAAAATAGCATGGCCAATTTCATTTTAAATCATAAATAATTAATTAGATCAGATACGATCATAAACTAATCATAATTCTAAAATACCTAGAATCAACGTGATCTAAATCAAGTCAGAAAAGCATTATGAACAAGATCACCCAACAATAAACAAGTCCTACAAACGTTGTTAAACTTTAATCTATCTTGTATTCTCCTAAGAAATTAACAAAAGCTTAGCATGCAATTATCAAAATCAAAGAGCTCTGATTAGCAAATACTCAATCCACAAATAATTATAACGGATCCAAATTATAATCAAAAGAGAATTGAATAATAAGTAAATAAATTGGAAGAACACAAATTGAATAATTAAACTTGAATTAAAACTTATAAACCAAGTCTCACACCTTGTACTTTAGTATTGAATGATACTCCTACCCAAGAGAAAGATTTAGCTACTCATAATTATTAGAAATCTCTCTCTTCTTGTTATTTTTCCTCTCAAAACGGCTGCCCTCTTTACAATAATGATAAAACATATTTATACTAAAATCTAGGGCTAAAAAGTCACAAAAACGTGCAAAAACGAACTTGATCTCGCCCAACCAGGTGCCTGGGCATGTCCCTAGTGCTTGTTGCCAACTGATGCCAAAAACTGCTTAATTACGGTTTTGCCACTGTTTTTTCATTTTTTTGTTTGATTACGATTTTGCCACTGATACTTCATTTTTCATCTCTTTAAGCTCAAATCCACCTAAAACATAGAAAAATACAAATTAATCCATTTTAAGTGAATAAAACATACTCAAATCAAGTATTAAGGTACATAAAATATATATAAATTTCATCCCATCACAATGTTTATCAATTTTATACTAAAATTGATTATGGTAAAGTCTTGCTTGGTAATAATTTGTCCTGTGATATATGTGGGATTGGAAATGTTGTTTTGTCTATGGATGATGAGTCTACTGTTACATTAACTAAAGTTAGACATGTACCTAAATTAAAGAGAAATCTGATATCCATTGGCATGTTAGATGAATTAGGTTTATATTTAGTAAAACTAAAAAAGGCACTGTGAAAATTGTTAAAGGGTCCCTAGTTCTAATGAAAAGAGTTAGGAGAAATGGTCTATATGTTTTACTTGGGAAAACTTGTGTAAACACAAGTAAATCTTCCATTGCTCATCTTCCGATGAAACAGTTCTATGGCATGAAAGATTAAGACACATTAGTGAAAAAGGCTTATATTATCTGAACAAAATTGATGTGTTTGGAAATGATAAGATAAGTAAACTTGATTTCTGTGAGAATTGTGTGCTTGGTAAACAACATAGGATCAGTTTTAACCTAAGTGGTAATAATAATAAAACAGAATCTGTTTGGGAATATGTGCATGTTGATCTATAAGGTCCTGTTAAGACATAAACTCAATCAAATAAGAGGTATTTCTTGTCTATAATTGATGATTTTTCAAGAAAAGTTTGGATTTATTTGTTGAGAACAAAAGATGAAGCTTTTGATAAGTTTAAAGAGTGGAAATTGCTTGTTGAAAAATAAAACAAATAAATATGTTAAAACTTTGAGAACTGATAATGGTTTGAAATTTTGCAATATTGTTTTAGATGATTTCTGTATATCTGTTGGCATGAATAAACATAGAACTGTTAGGCACACACCTCAATATAATGGTATAGCTAAACGCATGAATAGAACCTTGCTTGAAAAAGTTAGATGCATGCTTGTTTCTTTTAGTCTGCCTACTCTGTTTTGGGGTGAAACAGTTATGACAGCTGCTTATTTAATCAATCTTTCACCTTGTACTGCTTTAAATATGAACATATGTGGTCTAACAGAGTTCCTGATTGCAGTAGACTTAGGGTTTTTGGATGTGCTGCTTATGCACATCAATCTGAAAGGATATTAGAACCTAGAAGTACTAAGTGTGTGTTTCTAGGTTATCCTTCATGAATCAAAGGTTTTAGGCTGTGGGTGAGAGATGGTCAAGGTTTCAAAATAATAATTAGTCGAGATGCTGTGTTCAATGAATCTAGCATGCCTTGTAAATTGAAAGGGTCAAAGGACAGTAAAACTTAAAGAATAGGAGAAGTCAAAGAACTAGACTTAGATATCAATAATGAGAGTATTGAGAATAGAAGTGAGCTTAGTACTCCCATACATGAACTCAAATCCAATGAGAAAGAAACTGAACAATGTTAGTTAGAGAGCCAACATGTTAAGAAGTTTGATATTGAACCAAATGAAATTCAGTCCCCTGATTCCAAAAAACTTGTTTCCTCGGGTTACCATCTAACTAGAGATAGGATAAAAGAACCCGTCAAGCCAAATAAAAAATATGCCTTTGCTGATTTCATGGCCTATGCTTTTGTAACCTTTCAAGAGTTAGCAGAGACTAAACCAAAAACCTACCTAGAAGTTGTTAGGTCTAAGTATTCTTCTAAATGGAAAGAAGCTATGCTTGATGAAATGAAGTCACTAAGTGTCAATAAAACCTGGGTCTTAGTCAAAACTCCTACTAATCATAGAGTTGTAGATTGTAAATGGATTTACAAGGTAAAGGAAGGTACATCTTCCACTAACCCTGTCAGATTTAAAGCTAGGTTAGTAGCTAAAGGGTTTACTCAAGTTGAAGGGATAGATTATAATGAAATGTTTTCTCCAGTGGTCAAGTTTACTACAATTAGAATTGTTTTAGCCTTAGTCACTCAGTTTGATTGGGAATTAGAACAGTTAGATGTTAAGACTGCCTTTTTACATGGTGACTTAAATGAAACCATTTACATGAATCAACCCGAGGGTTTTAAAGTAAAACAAAAAGGCATGGAATTGGTCTGTTTACTTAAGAAATCCTTGTATGGTCTGAACCAGTCCTCTAGGCAATGGTATAAGAGGTTTGATTCTTATGTTGTGAATGCTGGTTTTCTTAGAAGTCAATATGACACATGCTTGTATTTTAAAGATCTTATGACTAGTAGAGTTGTGTATATTTTACTGTATGTTGATGATATGCTTGTTGCTGGTCCTAATTCTTTAGTTATACAATGTGCGAAAGATTTACTAAAATATGAGTTTGATATGAAAGATTTAGGTGTTGCTAAGAAAATTCTAGGTATCACTATAACTAGAAATAGATCTAAGGGAGAAATGTGTTTATCTCAGTCCTCTTACATTAAAAAGATTGTGTCTAAGTTCTCTATGGACACTTTTAGGATAGCTTTTGTCCCCTTAGATTCACATTTTAAGCTTTTAGTGAGCAATGTCCTTTTATTGAGTCTGAAAAATTAGACATGATTTATGTTCTTTACTCAAATGCAGTAGGTTCTATAATGTACACAATGATTTGCACTAGACCTGACTTAGCCTTTGGCGTAAGTTTCCTAAGCAGGTTTATGGCCAACCCTGGTAGACTACACTGGGAAGCCATGAAGTGGCTATTTAGATATCTCAAGGATACTGAACTTGAAGGTCTAATTTATAAGAAGAGTAGAGAGGAAGTTGAGTTAATAGGTTTCGTAGATTCAAATTATGCAGGTGATAGGGATAGGAGGAGATCTGTCTCTAGTTATGTTTTTACTTTATGTGGGAACTCCATTAGTTGGAGGTCTCATCTTCAGTCTGTGGTTGCTTTGTCAACCACAAAAGCTGAATATATGGCAATTACAGAAGCTGCCAAAGAAGCAATCTGGTTAAAAGGATTGGTTGAAGAACTTAAAGTTCTCAAACAAGAAGTTGTGTTGTTTTCAGATAGCCAGAGTGCTATTCATCTCTATAAGAATCCAGTCTTTCATGAAAGTCAAAGCATATACATGTTAAATATCATTTTATTTGAGATCTTATAGCTATAAAGATTTCAAGATTGACAAAATTCCTACAGAGTTTAACCCTTCTAATATGGGAACTAAATCACTGTCTGCTGGCAAGTTTAATACTTGCAAAAGTTTGCTTCGAATTGGAGTAAGCTAATTTTCTATTGTAATTTATTCAGTGTGATGATGTTAGTAAGAGTCTTTGCTATATATTTTTTTCTTTTTTTAATCTTTAAGGATTAGGAGGAGATTTGTTGTTTATAATCCCTAAAGTCTATTATATTTGTTACTCTGTGTAAGCTTTTGCAGGCTGCCGTTTTACTCATTGGGATGTCATTTTGATTAACTAAGTTACATTCAGTTTCTAGGCCTTATTTCACTTATACGGGTCCAAGCCCATACATCACACGGCATTTTCTCACTCTTGCGCAGCCTAACCTTAATCACCACAGGACATATATATTGTTATGTTGTCACTGTAGCCAATTAGTCGTATGTTTTGGTTTAGTCATTAAGGCAGAGAGGCGAATAGGATTCATGTGTATTCTTAGTCTAATCTTCATCTTCTACCTTTCTGTATATTGTTCTTAGTGTAGAAATATTCGTGATTTCCTTATATCAGTTTATCTGGGAGTATTGGGGCTTGTGATTTGTTTTACGGTTTGTATACTTTTCTTTTGTAAACACTAATCTTTAATAATAAATACAGCATAGGCTCTAGAAACATAGCACCGATTACATAGCCAGATTTATCGGGTGAACCTCGTTAAATCGTGTGTTGTTTTTTGGTTTTTAATTAACAATAGTCATTCTTAGTTGTTTTAGTAATACTAAGCTTACAAATAGAAATTTTACCAAAAGAAAAAAATCTTACAAATAAGATGATAGCTCAAGTCTGTACGAGTTCAGTAAAGTCCATTTTTACATGTGTATTTTTTATTTCTATCTTTTTGGATTCATTTTGGATCTGTATAATATATATATATATATATATATATTTTAATTTGGATGGAGTTATGGAGTTTTGAAACTATGATCGCTAGGTCTTTTGACCACGATACCATTTTAAATTATCATTTTTTCCAAAAGTTTAAGCTGATTGAATGTGGGTCATCATATCTCTTATATTTTATCTCTAACAAACATTATTTTTAAGGCGTGATGAAAAAGTTTTAGACTAGAGAGATACACTCAACCAGTATATAGAAGTCTTGTTCAGTGGTACAAACCGTGTTGAAGAAAAATTTATATGCAAAAAAGGTTGATGGTTAGGATTAAAATCACACGGACAAATGATAGGAAGACGTGTCGACAGTAAGATCTTCAGCTACTTGGAGAAGATGTTCAATGTCTATTTTAGGATAGAAGTTGGCCATAAAATCCCCACTCAAAAGCCTATTTTTTATGCATATCACCATTGCACAACAGAATCGTAGAAGCATATCCTGCAAAACACAAATGGAACATGACAGTTAAATCAATGCAAAGAATAATTTAGAATTATTAGCACTTGTGGAAATGTGTGTGTGTGTGTGAGAGAGAGAGATAGAGAGAGACCTGAACACCAAAAGGATTTCTCAAGAGTGAATCCCAAATCCTAATTATGGACTGGAAATTGAATTCCTAAGTAAGCAATAATGTGATCCATCTGAAAGCACAGTATTGTGGTTTCACCTGCCAATGATAGTCCATGTATAAGATTCTAGAGTTGAGGTTAGCAAAAGCTATTGAATGCAACTAGCATAATGCATTTAACTGTAACTTATGAAGATATTAAAATTAAAACTAAAAGAACCATATGAATTCGGTGTGTAGCAAAGTTAGAATGTAAAAAAAAAATGCTGGTCATATGATTCCATCTGTGCATATACCTATGTAGTGAACTCTAGATGCCTCCATAGCTCCTTATCATTAGCTTTCAATAATTCCACCAATCAGGAAAGAGTGGAAATTATACCAACCGAACTGTTGTCCAGTTGTTGGTCTACCGAGTCATTCAAGAGTCGAACAAAACAAGAAAAGCTATATGCTTCTGCATTTGCCTACAGAACAAATATCCTATATTCGTTAACTAGTTTTATTTCAATGCATGAAGCTATGCAAAGAACAACCCAAGTTCAAAAGGAAAATTCTTCCCTAAGCATTGACCTGGAAGTTAAGAAACTATGAATGCCCGTCAGAGATAGATAAACATGCATACTTAGTGCCTTGTTTAATTTAGGGAATGATAGAGGAATCAATGTTGAATTGTTTACAGTTGCATATCCATGCAACTTAGTACACAGTTGTGTCATAAATTATGACCTCAATGATGTTATACAATTAGAGTTTAATACTCAAATGGAAGGAACCCTTCTATTTTGGATAGAAAAAATATAAATAAAAAAAGTTCAATAAGATACACTACAAGAAATCTGGCCTACAACGACAACAACCTTTCATGACTGAATGCCATTTTTTTGTCGCAAAAGACATTCAGTTACGAAAACACGTCGTAACAATGTCATGATAGTAGGTGCATAACTAAAAGTCCCTAGCCACGAAAAAAAGAGTGGTTTGTGACTGAAGGCCAATTTTAAAATTTTGGTCAATTTTGTGACTGAATGTGTCACATTCAGTCACGAACTATATCATAACTAAAATTCGATGTATTCGTTACTGAAACTGTTGATTTCGTGGCTAAAGTCTATGAATCAATTACGAAGAGTGTCGTGACTATTTCATGAATGAGTCACGACATTTGGTTCATTACTAATTCTAATGTTTTAGTCGCAATATTTATGTCCGTGACTAAATTTCACTCGAATTAGCTACGAAAATATTTGTGCCTAATTGTACACTATATTAGCCACAATAGTCATTTTTCGTTACTAAATTTGGACTTTTTTGTCACGAAGTGGTTTCAGTTAATTAAATCGTATTCATTAGCCACGGAAAACTTCGTTGCAAATTGTAAATTTCATAACAGATTGAATATTTTTTAGTCACGGAATTGGCGTTACGTGGCTATTTATATTAGCCACGGAAGTTATACATAAATGTTGTTATGGAAAACGTACCAGTCCCATATTAATTAGTTACAAACACATTCATTTTTTGTGAGTAAAGTGCTGAAATAAAACATATATTACATTCCATAACGCATCCACAACCAACAAACAAAGCTGAAACTGCATGTAACTTATAAAAATATTCTGCTTTACTTATAATTAACCATCCGAAAACATGTGATTCACAAAATATATATATAAGTGTAAATTAAGTTCCAGCATAGATAATTCAGTTTCTCACTACTTAATCATAACATGTGCAAGTTAAGATATTAACACTTAACATCATGTAAAGATGCTTCCTGATAACAAATTATGTCTTCTCTGCAACTTCCATGTACTCCTTAGCCTAGATTTTGAGACAACCATCCTCGGAAGACATGATGATACTATTAACTTACATTACAGCCAACAACAGGAAAGGTGAATTTGGTCCCCTTGGTCTCTGCTTTAAGAATCTTGGAAGCTCTAGCAAAAGATGATATTGCCAATCCATTCCATGATACAATAACCTAGAAAGCATCCAAATCTGTTACATTGTGCTGGCAACTAAGAAAATTGTTAAAAACAAAATAAGGCAGTTACATAAATTAGTTAAATGTGCTATAAGATAATCACCTTATCATCCAAATGTGGCCATGGTCTCCTTGAAGTTATATCAAAGAGATTCTCTCTACAGTTGCCGAGGATATCAAAATACTCCTCAATAGGCATGCCAACCTAGATTAAATATAAATCCCTCAAATATTGAACATCACAAGTCCCATATTACACATGAATCAATTTTTACTATGTAATAGCCAAAGAAGGCATCTTTAATTGTAATAGATTTCTTCTTCTTATAGCCCAAACATTGCAAAAGCCCATGCAATAGGAAGACAAATTAATGGAGAACTGAAAGAAAAAAAAAAACAAAAAAAAAGGCTGCAAAAGAGGAATATCCTATTTCATATTTATTTATCAATTTTTTTTCAATATTATTGAAATATTTTTTTTATGAAAGAATATTAAATTATGCAACATATAAAGCAAGACATGTTGCCTTTATCTTGTTTTAAATATGCATCAGACTTTCATTCCTTACAATTGTGTACTTGGTGTGTATGGAGAGGGTACCCTTTTTCACCAATTGTTAAGTGGAATATTATGAATTCAATGCTTGAAATGAAATAGATATAGGCTCTCAAACTGTCAAATTTTATCGAAACTAGATGTTACTCCACACTCAGGTTTACTTTCTAGAGAGGCTGACATGTAAAAAAAGAAAAAAAGGTAAGCAGATTTACAGACATAAACATAGTAGCTGATCACATAAGCATACTAGCTAGCTAAGACACCTAATTTCAAATAGGGATCTAGATAACTACACATTGGCAATAGATATGGTAACATATATATATATATATAAGTAAATAAATGTGACCTTAGTAGAGGGTGAACATGGCAAGTAGCAAAGTAAAACAAGAATCAAGATAAACGAAATATGTATATATTTGACAACCTTCTCCATATAAATAGAAAATTGGTGTATCAAAATAGACTATTGGTGTATCAAGATAAACAATAATCAACAAAGTACTTCCTTAAATACCTTCCTCGGAAAGTATTTAATTGTTCCCCTTCCCCTAACGATAAATGGCAAAGAAACCATTGCATTCCTCAAAATCACAAACAATAAACCAATAGAACCATCACAAACATTCTACCCAACACACCAAAAGACGAAGTTTGTTTCAAGTGTTATAACAACAGGTTAATCACACTGAAAATAAATGAAGAGAACAATACTGATTTAAAACCATCTTACTCTTTTTCCTAGAAAGATAGGTTTAGTTCTAGATAATGCAATTCTTAAATAACCCAACGTTTAAAGCTACTTTACACACCACTTCAAATTTGTACCAGTATTGCACTGTCTACAGGCTTTCAAAAATCATGGAATAACACAATGAAAAAAGCAAACCCACATCGAGCATTACTACTATATCTACATTTATAAACAAGTTCTAGATTAACAAAAGAATAATACCAATATAATCATTATCAAGCATACACCAGTGTTTTAAGTAACTATGTGGTAGTGAATAAATCCATAATTCATCAAACAACCAAATCCACCTAAGATGAAATGAAAATGCAGACTTCTTTCTACATATGAATCTAATTAAACCGGAAAAAGATCACCAACCAACCAATTATGCAGTTGATATCGGTCATTATAATTAATCCATATTAGCAACCTCAACAAAAGATTAAAAAAAAAGGAAGGTTGAGTCTTTTCAATTTGAGAAGAAACAAAACAACACAAGCATTAACAAGAATAGCAGAATAGGAAAGCCACAAGACATCCACACCTCGAACCCATCTAAATAAACCAAAAAATTCAACAGAGAATAGAACGCATCTCATCCAAGTTTAAAACATAGGGGTAAAGTAGACCAACCCACGTGTACAAATACATCAAAAAGACAAAAAATGTATAGAACCATAACTAGAAGAAACTAATGTATCCCCATCTCTAAAGATTCAAATTTTAAAGAAATTTTTTTTTTACAAAAGACAAAGATAAGAAAAAGTATTAGACAACAGAAACAAAAGGATCAGTAAAGAAGCATAAAAATGATAAAAACAAAAAATATAAGGCATGCAAGAGAAAAAAAAAACAGATCCAAGAACAGTTGAAGAACAACGAAGATGATGAATATCGATAACTTATTCCAACAAAATGGTGGTAGAAAAGTTTAGAAAGCGGAATGAGCACTCACTTGGAGCCAGAGCGGAGGGTGGAGGCCATGAGGAACTTGGGAGATCTGAAGCTGGCCATTGGTGGAAGAGCAAAAGCAGGAAACTTTGGAATTCAATATTTTTTTACCCTAAATGCTATCATTAAGAGGAAACTACTGAAAAGACTAAATGTGGGTGGAGGAAAGTATTAATAAGGAAGAAAATAGCGAAGTAATGCATTGTCGCTGATTATACCGAAGTTGCAGCAACTATTGATTTCCTATCCCTAAAATCCCAAACACACAAAGACCTTACCTGTGATTGAAGGGATGAAGAATGTAGGGGAGCCTCAAAATGACTGGTCGACGATCGTGGACTTCTGATACGGCATCAATCTCTCAACTATTTTGTGCTACGCTTGCCGCTCTGACTTTGAGGAAGTTAAAACTCAACTGTAAAACCCTGACATAAAATTGACACCACAATCAGAAATAAATCACCCACATATGCTTTCAATGCACAAAGATCAGAAGTCCAATGAAGCAGCAGCGAATCTGACGATTTCAACGACGTTTCACCTCCACATTAGAGGAGAGGTTGACCAGGGAAGACAGTAAGGCTTGGAACAGCATTTTGTCCACAATATTGAATGATTGGTAATGTTTGTTCGAATGACGCCCAAAAGTTAGGCCCAAAACAATACCGTTTTAGACAATTTTCTTTATTTTATTTATTATTTGAATTTAAAAAATACTTTTATTTTCAGTTATGAAAAAATATTTGTGAATGTATATAATTCATAAGTTGACTAGTCAAACTCAGAGTATTTAGTCATAAAACAAAAAAAAATTGTAACAGTTAGTGTTTAACTTTTGGAGGGAAAACTTTTCTCTGAAAAATTCACCCATTAGTTATGTAATATTGTTACAATTTCTGAGTTCGTAACTGAAAATAACAAATTTTTTAAACAGTCATGAAATTAGTTTTTTGAAACTAAAAAGGGTATCTTCGGTCACAAAAATTATTTTGTAGCAACAAATTTCTTGAAATGATATACTGAAGTTGGAGTAATAATTAATGAATTCAGTTTGTAATCTCTCATGGCAATCTCTCTATCTCTTGCTCCATCCATTGATCTATGATTAATGTTGGCTGATCCAACAATTATGTATTCATCATTAACTGCAAAAAGATTTTAAAATCAAAATATCAAGCAAATTCAATCAACTAGCTAGTACTACAAAAAATGTTCTATAAGTCTCCCTAAAGGAACATCTTGATAAAGGAACACCAATGGATAAAAAAGTTAAATTAGTTTTCAAATTGAACAAAGTTATTTGAAAAAATTATATTTTTAGTACACTTTTCTATTGAGTTTTAAATCTACTACAAAAGATAAGTAATAAAAAAAAATGAATTACTTATCATCATCTTTGAATGGACATAATTAAATCATGTATCGTCTGGATTTATGAGCTCTACTATAATCTGTACGTACAGATTNTGTTTGAAAAAATTATATTTTTAGTACACTTTTCTATTGAGTTTTAAATTTACTACAAAAGATAAGTAATAAAAAAAATGAATTCCTTATCATCATCTTTGAATGGACATAATTAAATCATGTATCGTCTGGATTTATGAGCTCTACTATAATCTGTACGTACAGATTTTCTAGTTTATCCAGAGGTTCATATTTGGCACTCTTCTTGATCTCTCGATTACCAACACATATGAATGTCAAATAGTCCTTGGGGTCTTGAAGAGCGTGAACTATGTCTCCATACATCATATCCATTGTCATCTTCTGCCAATACAATACCGTTTGAGCAATAAAATCTTCCAGTATACCACTCAGGGAATATTGGCATTACAATGTAGACTGCAAATCTCGCTCTAGCTTTGATTTTGCTAACAATCTTCATAGATAGTTCCTTTGGGATAAGATGCAAAGCACCAACCTTTCCAAGGTTAAGGCCATATGTGTTCCAACCGAAATAACTCCCAAGAAATTACTAATTTTCGATGTAGATAAAGTTCTTTGCTTGTTGAATGGCATTGATATAAGAATCTTGAATGCTTTTTCAAATTGCATGATCTTTCCCACTTGCAAGACCTAGCTTGAGAAAAGCATCATGATGAAATCCATAAGGTAAGCCATAACCAAAGCCATAATCAACAGCTCCAATGTTTAAAATTATTCTCTTGAATTTTAAACCAATATGGAAATACCTATATATATATATATATATATGCTATCGACGTTGTCCACTGCAGCCGTCAACTGCACATGATTATACGCATTTCATAGCTACAACTGGATGTCCCATACCAAATAGAGGTGATGTCTCCCACTATAATAGAAAAAAATATATGTATATGTATAATTTTGTTATAAATATGTTACATTATGAGGTAGATAGAGCCAATCTCTCTCTAAAGAGAGACTAGTGATTGTGGATGAGAGAATTATCATAATATATATCATTAGTATGTGTACAGTGAAGCTGCTATCAGTTGTGGTTTTCTGCTTTGCCAATTTTCTTTAAAACTTTTTCTTTTTTGTGCCTCCAACATGCTGCATTTCTAAAATATATATAAAGCACATGGAATGGTTAAGGGTATGGCAACAACCAAGTATAACCGCAATTAAAGCGTTTTATAAATAGTCTTTTTCTATGGCAAGGTTTCTAAGCATTTTCACCTTTCTTTTGTTTTAAATAGAGAAACAAATTTTTAGCTAGAAGCTAAATTCTTTTTTCTTCTCATTTTTTCTTTTGATTTTGATTTTATTATATTGATGTGATTTGGGGTTTAGTGTGGTTGTAGAGTAGAAGTGAGACAAAGAAGTAAAAGGCAGAAAATGAACGGGGCCTTTTGTTAGATTTTGGCATTTTTAGGTTGTTTATTGTTGATGATTTTTGTGTTTAATGTATTTGTGATTGAAATGGTATAAGGTTATTCATAGTTGAAGTAACCAAATTGTTGTGGCAGTTTAGTTTAGAGTTGGTTAGTTTGGTTGTGATATAACCACTAGAAATGTGTTATATTTTGTATTGAGATATGCCTGCATTTGGGTGGCATTATGTAAGCCACATGGTGAAAAAGTGGCTGGACAGTGGTTAGGTAGATGCAACATGCTTCCTACTATTCATAGAATATTGCTTTGAGTATTTATATTTTCTTTCTTAGCTTGTAATGGTTAAAGAACCAAAAATACATAGTCAAAGATAATTTCCAAATTTTAGTTGTGTTCTTCATTTCTTTTTCTTTTCTTCCTCATTTGTTTAACTCTCAGCTAGATTTTAACATGGTATCAGAGCATTGAATATTCTTTGTGAGGACTTGTCAGTGTGAGATCTTGAGGGTAAAGCTTGCTCAAAGTTGAGGCAAGATTGTTGGGAGAAAACCTAAGAGTTGAGAGAAGCAAAAATCAATTTTTTGTTTTCAGAGTTGTCATGGCTTCATCACAAGTTGTTGTGTGGATCTTCAAGGTGAAAGATTTCCTTGTCATTTTGCTAGAGAAGTGCCTTGTGTCACAACAAGGAGGAGTGGAAGTTTTTTCATCACCAAAAGGAGAGAAGGCCAAGAGGAACACTTCAGAAAATGAAAGATCTAGATGTGAGAGGGAGAAGAAAAAGAATGATGAATTGGATGCCTTAAAAGGTTCGGTTAAACATAAGCTTTGTCATGAAGAGCTTAAAAATGTTGTGGACAATTCCTTAGGCAAGATGATGCTTCCAAAGTTGATGAAAGAAGGAAGACATCAAAGGGCCATGTTAGAAGAATTGTTATACTAGAAAGGACCAAAAAAGAGTTTAGATGGCAAGCTTGTGAACATGAAAAGGCATTGAACATAATGTGCTTTATTGAGGATTGTGAAATCAATGGAGGAGCTGCAAAGGAGGAGAAACCTTACGTGGCAGCTTGTTAATTATGCTAACAATCCAATTTTTAAATTTCTGTTAGCAGGTGAACAAATTTGAGAAGCTTCATGGAGATGTTGCTATCGAAGAGGCTACAAAAGTTAGTGGAAATTCATTTGTTTGTGAGCATGATTTTTCCATACAAATCAATGAAGATGTTGTGAAGAAGAGAAGGCATGAAGCCTTAATTTTAAATGGTAAATTTGTGTGGAAAGTGGTTGGACAGAAGCCAGCAGGAAAATCACCTTTTTGTGGACTGAAACTATTTTCAAGTAGTTGTGTGAAACTAGGTTGATTAATTTGAGGACTTGGTTCAATTGTGACTTTAAAATTGCCAAGGGAGAGTGTTAGATTATGGAACTTTTAAGAAGTTATTGTTGATGATTTTTGTGTTTAATATATTTGTGATTAAAATGGTGTAAGGTTACTCATAATTGAAGTAACTAAATTATTGTGCTAGTTTATTTTAGAGTTGGTTAGTTTGGTTGTGATATAACCACTAGAAATGTGAGATATTTTGTATTAAAGTATGGCTGCATTTGAGTGGCATTATGCAAGCCACATAGTAAAAGAGTTGCTAGACAGTGGTTAAGCAGATGCAACATGCTTCGTACTGTTCATAGAATATTATTTTGTGTGTTTATATTTTCTTTTTTAACTTATAAGGATTGAAAAACTGAAAATACATAGTTGGAAATAATTTTTAAATTTTAGCTGTGTTTTTCATTTCTTTATCTTTCTTTCCTCATTTATTTAACTCTCACCCATATTCTAACACCTTTTGCATTATTTTAACTTTTTTGTTGTATCACACATTCTCCTTCGATCAGATTTTTATTTTCTACTTTTTTTTTTATCTTCTTCTTTTTCTTTTTTATCTTCTTGATGGGTTATTATGATATCTTGTAAAATATTTATATAAAAACTCATATAAAAAAATTCAAAACATACATCAAAATATATATATAACAGAAAACTAGTGTGTATGTATATATATAAGAATATTAATGTACGTAAGATAAATTTTCTTTTCTTATCGTTGACTTTGAAAGGTCCAAAAAGGTATCTTGTTATTCATAATTATTCATTAATTTAACACTTCTAGAATCCCAAAGATTTATAATGGGGACCAGGTTAAATTAATTATTAAGCATTGACTAAGCAGTCATGGTCAACTTAATTGGGCTAGCTGTTTTGCTGCTCATGAATATGGAACTCTTATAAAATTAAGCTGGTAGTTGGCTGGCTGTTGCTGATTTGCTATTACCATATATAATTTGGGCGAAGAGTTGATTTTATTTATGTTAATTTATTTTAATTATATTTTTTATTATTTATCTACTCAAGAGACGAGACATCCTAAGAAGGCCCTAAATTGGCCGCCATAACTGAAAACCATAAGAGAAATTAAGTGCTTCATTTTCAAGCAATACATACATCGCTGCAAGTTTTTTTTTATTTTATTTGTTTTCAATTAATTACTAAATGTCACTTTCCAATTTTTCCCATCCAGACAATCAAGGTATATGGCCTTAATTTTCTCAAGAAAATAAGAAAAGAAAGGGTAATTATGGCCTAAAGGGTAAAAAGCAAGTAGTGTGAGGGGGTCTCTTTGGCACATAGTACTTAAAAATATAAACATTTGTTTAATTGCCTCCAAGGATGGCTTATCTTATGTGGCACTAAAACGTCGAAATTGTGACTGCAAAATTAATTTTGCTACTATGTCAAGGTATCACCAATAGCCACTTGCTATACAAGGGTTTTTATTCATTTTGAAGGCTACTTTTCATGTTAAATTTTGGGTCTTGAGTTGTAAACATTTATCAAGCACCAAGGACAACAACAAATGCGACCAATATTTCTTGTAATCCTTTATTGATCAACAAAATCACTCATTCATTCACTCATCCAAAAAAAGAGAGAAAAAAGCATATTGAAAAGGGAAATCAAAACAAGAACTCATAGCTCAAACAGAAACAAGAAAAAAGTAATGCATTTTCAACTTTTTAAGTAGTGAGGATAGAAGGAAGTAGATCAGTTTTAGCCCCAAGAACTGGAGCTTTAGTATCTGGGAAGAAGTCAGTTTCAGGCAATACAATAACCTGTCCATCTTGAAGAACTCTAATAGGGTAGCTGAGTAAGTGGCCGGGCAAGTCATAGTCGAAGTTGTCTTGGAAGTAGAGGTTCCAGTTCTTGCTGGCAATCTCATTCACCTTCCGAACACATAGGATGCTCTCTGGTTTGAGGAAGGTTTTGTCAAACATGCCTAAGTGCTCGTACCACAACGCCAATCGGTGGCCATGAATCTGGCCCCTGGCTGGTTCTGTGGTGGCCAGGTGATGCGGTTGGTAGGCTCCCATGGCAATCTCTGTATCCCTTGCTCCATCCATTGATCTCTGATTAATGTTGGCCGATCCAACAATTATGTATTCATCATCAACTGCAAAAGTATTTTGAGTTCAAATGAATCATGCCAGATTCAATCAACTTGTACTACAAAAAATGTTTTATAAGTCTCCCTAAATATTAATCTTGATAAAGGAACATCGATATATAATAAAGTTAAGTTAGCTTTCAAATTGAACAAAGCCGTTTGAAGAAATTATGTTTTTAGTACACTTTCCTCTTGAGGTTTAATTCTATTGCAAAAGGCAAGTGATAAAAAAAATGAATTACTTACCTATCATCATCTTTGAATGGACATAAATCATGTATCTTCTAGATTTCTGAGCTCTGCTGTAATCTGTACCATCTTCTGGTTTTTCTGGAGGTTCATATTCGCCGCTCTTCTTTATCTCTCGATTACCTACACATAAGAATGTCAAATAGTCCTTGGGCTCTTCCTCAAGACCTTTGGCTTTGAGAGCCTGAACTATGTCTCTATACATCATATCCATTGTCATCTTCTGCCAATACAATATGGCTTGAACAGAACGACTTTCCGGTATACCTTCAGGGAACATAGGCATAACAACGTAGACTGTAAATCTCTCTCCGGCTTCAATCTTACTAACAATCTTCAGAGACAGTTCTTTTGGAATGAGATGCAAAGCACCGACCTTTCCAAGCTTAAGGCCTTGAGTGTTCCAACCGAAAGAACTCCCAAGAAAGTACTGATTTTCGATGTAGATAAAGTCTTTCGCTCTTCGAATGGCATTGATATAAGCATCTTGAATGCTTCTTTCAATAGCATGGTCTTTACCATTTACAAGACCCAGCTTGAAAAAAGCATTAAGTTGAATTGCATTAGGCAAGCCATAATCAACAGCTCCTTCATCTATGGATCTAAATATTTGAACATTCCATGTCTCACTATCTTCAGGTGACATAACTGGAGATGGAGGTATAAAAATGTCACCATGTTCCCTCAAGTGAACAAGCAAGTCCACCCCTGCACCTTGCTTCCTCCATCTCTGCTCAAAGTTTGACAGAACATCCCAAGCAACAGCTCCTTCTAACCTGCAATGGATGTCATGCCAGGGCTCTCTGGGTCCACCCTTATGAATTGAGGATCCAGAGAAACCGCGCTGATAGAAATCACCATGATGGACAGTGTCCAAAGTCCTGAAAAGGGAATGAGAAGGAGTGTCATATCTACCATCACATAGATCAATCCCACCAATGAAGCTAACAATCCTCCTCTTCCCTAATGATTCTCCATTGGGAATCTCATTGTCCACCACCACAATCTTCTGGTGGTGACTAAACAAGGTGGAAAACAACAATCCTCCAACAGCCTTTTCGGCTTTATCAGGATTCCTGGGGCACAGGACGCAGTGGACTTCTGTTTTCCTGAAGTAGCTTTCGGTATCTTTGTCATGCGTAGCCATCACTCCATCAATTTTCAGCAGCTTCACAGATGTTTTGTCATCCCAAATAAGGATTAGAACTCTGACCCCTTCATTGGCCTTCTTCTTGAGAAGCTCTCCGAGTGTGATATCGCGGCCTCCAGGCTTTGGCCTCCTCGGGTCTCTTATCAAGGTAATGTCAGTGTACACTGACCACCCTGCTATGTAAACCAAGTGCTTAGCATTGGAAATAGCATCAAATACATCTTCCCAGCATCTGTGAGGCTCGTAACCGGGAGGGAGAGGGATTTCGGGTACGAATTCATCTGAGACATGTGCATCTTGATAAATTGTAGCTCTGCAGCCATTCCTCTGAGCAAAGAAGGTGTAAGGAACTCCTGGAAAGTCAGGAGTTTTAATACCTTGAGACCAGTTTGGGTCTGCTGTGATATCAGAGAAACGTAATTTGACATGGATTTTGGGACCTCCAGGTAGAGGTCTATGGCGTTTTTCATCTAAGATTTCCAACCATTTGTCTATATCTTCTCCACTATGGAGCTCTTCAGCAAGTATATATGCTCTTCCAATCACTTGGGTACCAAAAAGACTGTTGAATTTGAGGGAGAATATAACTTGAGAGGCTAAATGGGCAGAGTAAATGTGGAAAGATTGGTTCCATTGGGGATGAGAGTCTTTATCAAATTCCAAACGTCCAGTTCCTCCAACTTTAGAATTGTCTAAATGGATTGTTGCATACAGTCTTGGAGTTGCTTTACGCCCAAATTTTTTCTTTAACTTGTCCAGCTTCTGCCAATTAGATCATTTATTAATGGATTTCTGTGTTAGTAGATTTCAAGTTAATTACCAGAATACACATAAAACCAATTGAGGCTGAAAAAATAAAATGAAACACTGAAGCTTCTAATTATCATATAGAAACTGCTCCTAATTAACTTCCTATAACTCTATATGTGGCTATTATATCCAGTTGTACGGTCAGGATTCTTTTTCTCTTATCTTTGTTTTAAAATATTCAAAACAAATAAATAAAACCATCTTCTTCTTTTTATTTTCCTTTTTCTCGTAAAAAAAAATTAAAAACATGAACAATACATTTTCTCTCTGGAATTTGACAAACGTGTTAACAATATAGGTTGCAAATAATTGTTTGAAAATAAGTAAACTTTGATGACTTATTTTATATATAAACACTTTTTTTAGTCATATTCAAAATAGTTTTCAAAACTTTTTAGTACTTGTAGGAATATTTTCAATACTTTTTTATTCGTTAAGGGAAAAGAAAATTTGGTCCAAATTTTTTATTATTTCTACGGTTTTTAAATAAATTTTCTACTATTTTCCAACAAAAAATAAACCTTTGCATAGATTTTATTCATTGACAAAATTTCAAATTAAATTTCTTCTAACTTTTTTAGAAATTTTTTTAAAATTTTTCTAGTATTTTTTAAAATTCTTAAAAATTTTAAATCTACTGCAAATTAATTTGTTGTAAAAAGTCAGTCTTCTCAAAAATAGAAAGAATAAATATATGAAATAATGAAGAACTATTTCATAAATAAGCTTGTTAATTAGGAAGTTTTTGAAAATTAAATAAGAGGAAAATAATTTTAACATTAGAAATAAGCTTCCAATCCAATTGAACTAAATTCAACAATAAAAAGAAATTAGGACTAAATTCAAAACCGATTGGACCTGACTAAAAATTCAAAAATAGTCCGGTAATTTATCTAGTTAACAAACATCGTGATGATACAAAAGAAAAATTTGAAAACTAGCCACAATATATAGCACGGGATGGAGGTCTATTATCACAGTTTTTCTAGTCGTTATTGTCTGGTCACTGATAGAATTACACTTTGTTTTCAAAAACAGTTATTTTTTTCATTTAATATATATATTTTAGTTCTTTTTGAAATGTTATCAATGAGGTGGTGACTATGGATGGAGACAAATATATGTGTGTGTAGTTAGAAAATCATCATGATCCTATAACAAAAATACATAAATATATACCTCGAGGATGAACATCCACCAACCTTCGGGAAGCTTATCTACCTCGAAGATCGTTGCATCAATTACTCCATGCAGCTGTATTTGTGCCATGCTGATCACTCTGCTGTATCCCCACAAAACACAAACCTCAGTACATGCCCCAACTCAGGAGATGAATAGTACATATATACATACATATATATATATATATGCATGTATAGGCAGACCAGTAGTGAAATGAAATGAAAATGAAAGAAAATTCTAAAATCATTAATGTATGCACTAACAACAAGAGAAGAGGAAAAAGAAAAACCAATTGAAGTTGATACCTCGTTCAATCAGAAAAACCACAGATGAGCTTAGGCTAGCTAATTAGTTTTTTGTTTCGTTTCATGAAAATTAGAGAGGAAATAAACGTATTTATAATCCAAGTTTCGAGAAAGTAATAATAAGATGAAGACTTTGGGTGGTGAAGGTAAACGGAGAGCCAAATTAAATTATTGCTAGTTAGCAACTTGGATTTTCTTTTAATTAATTTTGGTCGGTTCAAATAAAATCCTATTACGTTGACTTCTTCTCTGATCCATATTCTCGTTTAAGACACTATTTTCCTTGCATTAAGTACAGATAGTAGGCTTCAAAACCATCATCAGTTGGTGGAGAGAAAATATCAATGCTCATGACTTCTATATAATAAATACACACACATATACTTCACTACGCCAAAAACCCTAATAGGCGACGCAAAAATAGCGTCGCTAGTTGTAAACGGCGACGTAAATTCATGTGTCGCGGAAAGGGGAGTCGCCGAAAGTAAAAAAACATTCGCGACGTCTAAAGTGCGTCGCCGTAAAATAAGGATTAAGGCGACGCTCATCGTCGCTGATAACGGTTATACATTCGCGACGAAAGTGTCGCAAACAACAACGTTACACCAGATGTGGTGTGATATTGTCTTGGACAATTCCAAACAAAAATGTCCAGGATAAAAAAAATTTGCATATACATAAATATTTTCTTAAGTGCAAAAATCTTGGACAAATTTTTGTTCACGATCAAGTTATATCCACCAATATTAATCACTTAATTTCTTGATATTATTAATTTTATTGGTAGATATAACTTTGTCTAGGACAAATCTTAAATAAAAAATTTTTACATAAGAGACTTAATCCTAAATAAAAATTTTCCTAGACAAGAGACTTACTTTATATATCATGTCCGCATCTAATTGGGACTATATACATAAACATTTGTTGTTGATTTTGAATGTCAATGATTGTTATCTTGTATTAATCATGGAACAATAAAATTTAGATTGTTGTTCATTAATGTTAATAATTATTATTGTTTAACTTGCACCTTTTCTATTTCTAGACAACCTAAAAATTTGAACAATTTCAGAAACATAAAAGTATGTGCTGTTAGGAGCGTTTGGTATGCAGTATTATATAATCATGTATTGTATTA